>PVJX010024020.1:0-28107 GCA_004027295.1 Dolichotis patagonum | reverse complement strand
CTTTTCTAGCATGCTGAGGAAAATCTATGAATTTTTATGTTATGAAAATCGAATTATCTACAGTACTTGTAGATATACTCTTAAGTAAAAGAAATTAGGTTTTTTCCTTTAATTTGGAAAATAATTATTCTTGCATACTTTCCTTAGCTCAGTAGTCTAAAGGAGGGCATGGGCATGGTAGTTTAAGTGACCTAGTGTGAAATTACAGCAGCTGGCAAAGAAGAATCATCAGAAACCTGCTACCTGCAAACAAGGCATCAAACCCGTGTGGTATTGTTTTAGTTCTGGGCTATCAAGTTTACTGTAGAGCCAAATAGAAATATTCCTGATACTTCCTGAGGAATGTGGGACATATTTCTTCGGATAAATTTCTCTTTAAAATCTTGAGCACAGCCGACCTCAGTATTACAGTCTGGTCTGAGCAGCATGGTCTCTGATAGCGTGTTCCTAGGTCTGTGTGCATTGCGGTCAGTTTCATCAAACTTAGAATAAAACTTCGCACAAAAAGAAACATGTAATGTTAAAAGAAAATCGTGCTCATTTTTGCATTTAACTTTTAAAATTTATGTTGAAAAGACTATGTACATTTCAAGCTTTGTATATAATCACTCTAAAAATGATATATGCTCACTAATCTGTATACTTTTATTTTAAAATTAAAATAAATTATAGTTTAAAAATATAAAATGAAATAAGAATATAGTTATCTTTCTTTAGAGTATGTTTAAAGCTCCAATCAAGCCAGCCTGAACTGCACAGTGAGACCCTGTCTCAAACACACACACACACACACACACACACACGAGGCAATCATTTTTTCTGATTAATGATGTATTTATACTTCCACTGCTTGTTATATCTCACTTAATGTGAAATAAGATTTTCTATAATAGAAAACTTTAATCATTATTTATCTAGTAATTTCTAAATTTCCACCTCTTTCCTGGAAGTTCAGCTGTAGAAGAATAGTGACAGAATAATAGGAGGATAATTAGTTTCATAGAATTACAGCAAACAGGTAAGAATAGATCACTAATTTTTTGTTTTTATGGTGAGTGCTCAACTGTAAGATTGTACCAGCTGAAAAATAGATTTAAAAGCACAAAACTCTCATATCTTAACAGCCATATGCCACCACAGAACAAAAATATACTTGACATCTAAGCATTAAAAATAGAAATCCACATGCAAATGATCAATTATACACCATGAAATATTTAAAGTTAAAATTAAGGTGCATCGTGAATTGAGGTCAACTTATAACTGGCAACTGACTGTTCACATTCTGATTCCAAATATATGCATGCTCAGTTCACAACAATTTCTGTTAAAATGTAAATTTAGAAGCAGTAAATAACACAACACGAATTCATAAAAGGGTGACGTATTTTGAAAGAAAAACTTTCATCAAAAATAATTAATTAAATACATGACTATAGGATCTTTGTTATTTATTACCAGCATATTTTTTAATTAGGGAAAATGATTTTAAATTCATATCCCAAAGGGCACTATGTCTCTGAACATTCATAGAAGTAGTTCAGTACATTGGCAGTTTATCTGTCCATCCCCCTATCTGTCATGTATGTCTTCTTTGCAAATAGCCAAGTTAAACCATTCAGCACTAAAACACAGCCGTACTATTATAGGTAGCTAAGTTAGGTAGAAATTAATATGCTCTTGGACAGGGAGAGGCTCTTGAGGAAGTCCATACACAAGATGAAAACTCATTGACACGTTAGCTAGGAGAGCATCAGAAGGAGGCAAGGCCTCGAAATTAAAGTCACAGTTTTTGGACTTACATACTTTCTTAAGGGATGAATGGAAATTTGATACTATATGGTGTTTGGTATCCGTCACCTCATTTAGTCTAGATATGCATCAAACACCTGGATGGGTGACCAGAATACTTGGACACGTCCCTTCCCCGAAACACTCCTAATTTAGAATCCTGGGTAATGAAGGACAGTGATGTCAGCCAGAAACCCTCGCCGCATTCCCCACTTACCTGTTGCGTTGATATTCTCTGAGTGGTTATGCTTGTCATCTTACTGCTTGACTACAGATTGACCTACTTTGTACCCATATTTTAACTTTGTCAGGTAAATTACCACAATGAAAGACCTCTGTGATAGCTCACTCTTTGGACTCCTTCTGTCTCTCAGGATCTATTTCTCAATAAATCTTTTCTACCCTTAACTGCTGTTGCTCCCTGGAATTCACTCTTTGATTCTGGAAGACAAAACAGTACATTTGTCATCTACCAGATTGGGAGTTATCACCGCTTGATAATAACTTCTGGCTAAGATCAAGTGCAGAATGAGAGTTATATTTCTCTTTTATCAATACTTTGGTACTAATATCATTTGAAATTCATCAAATTTGGTATTCCACGAGCAAGTTTAAAGTTTGCAGTCGACTATTATACCTCACTATGCTTTTCAGTTGAATGAGGCCTTTTTTGTTGGAACTCTGGAGCCCTGGCCTTGGGCATCATTTCCTTCACCAGATGATTCCCATTCCCTTTGGGATGTGGCCTTTCCCTGGGGCCTGTCCTGTCTGCAGAGCCATCTGTCAGACCCATCGCCACACACCCTCACCGGCCCAATCACTGAGAAATCCTCTCACCCTCCCACAGGCCCCTGCTCCTCCTCAACAGTTTCTAATACACATAACATTTTAAAGAAACTGATTGCTCAGATACTGTTGAGTGCCTCTTGCTTGGTTAAGAAAATGATAACCAACCCTTAGAAAATGTATTGTAAGCCCAAGCACACCTGCATGAGGGGACTTCTGGTTCATTCTTCCTAGGTCTCTTGTTACTTTCCTGTTTCAGTGTTCACCATTTTTAGTACTTGTGCCTGCTGTAATGTATTAAGGACGAGGTCTGATGCGTCACAATATGGTAAGCTCTTGAGGAAGGTGTGAAAGGAACTCCATCTTATATTCATTGAAGTTTAAATTACTCAGTTTGATCATTTAATATTAGAATACTCTGGGAGGAAAAAAGTGACTTAACAAGGCCATCTTTTCTGTTTAACAAATATTATATTACATCAGTCAACATAAAAAAGGAAAGAAAGATTTTATTTCAGGCTATTGTAAGAGGAGAGAAAAGCCAATTCAATCTGAACTCAATTCTGTTGAAACAAAAATGAGAAAGGATTTTAAATGGTAGGCAGACAGAGAGAGAGGGAGGAGCCAGTGGCAGAGAGAGATTATAATTCGTTTATGTTACCCATGAAAAGCGAACTTCTCCATTACATTTAGAGACAAAGTAATTTCATAACTTGAAGCAAGGTGCCTTCTGATGTTACACTGCCACCCTCCCTGGAAACTTGGAGAGTTGCTCAATCTCTGTTAAAGGTTGCATTTCAAAGAGAAGGACTTCAGATCCTTAGGAAAGACATTTCTGGGGTGTATGACTGACAGGAAGGTGGGTGAAGAATTACATCTTAAAGTGAAAGAAAAAATTTACATGATTTCTGAAGAGAAAGTTCTAACAATTGGGAAGTCAGAGGGCAGGTTTATAATATAAGAAAGAAACTTGTTTAATATTGGCTCAAGCTGAGGGGATCATTAGTACTTTCTTGGTCACTCTGGACACTTTCAGCATCTTTAAAACCAGTATTCCTTCATTAAAATTATTTTTGTATGTTTTTCATAAATATTTAAAAGATTAAAAAGTATTTTTTAGAGTTTTGAAGAACAAATATGTACATATTTCCATCTACTCTCAAACAAACTGATACAAAACTTTGTATTTATCATCTTTGAGAAGCATGAAAGCCCTATATCAAGTTAAGGCATTTTGTTTAACTTAATTTTTGGCTACTAATAAACTAAAGCAAATAGGGAAATGTAAACATTTTTAATCTTGTGATTTCTCATAAATACTGATCTTTTAAATTTCCAGTCATTTTTGTTTTCTCCAATTCCTGTCTTCGGGTCCTACACAACGGGCTGCTCTTTAAAGATACCAGACCAAAATAATAATTTAAAGAGAACGTTGTAGTCAGGGGTTAATACAACAATTATATATGTACAATTTTTTTTACAATTATTCCTCCACCAAAGACAAAATATTCAAAGAGTGAACAAGGTTCAACATTAAAACACAATGCTTTAATGTTGTTACAAACATATAAAAACAACATTAAAATCAAATTAAAAGATTACAATCATAGTCTTTACTTCCCATTAACTTTTAACATGGCATGGCAAGACTAAAACATAAGGATCTCCTGCAATTCAAATATACTCATATCTTCAGGTGAAAGACTTCAGTTTTTTATTGTCCTGTTCTTCCAAACAACTATGTTTTCCTGTTTCGTCTTTGCAACCCATAGATCCACTGGAGCCTTCTTTCTGGCCAAATGTTTTAAATTAATCTACTAGCTCTTGGCTCTAAATTTCCAACATAGCTCTGGTCAAAAGTTACCATCCCAAACATAGTCTGCACTGTAATACTTCCACTACCCAGATAATATCTCTAAGCACAAGTAAAATGCAGAACAACTTTCAGCCAAAGCACAATTTGCTATCTGGACTCTAGCAACCGAATCAGTCCTCCTCAGTAGAAGCGTCTCCAGCTTCATCTTAACTGGCAGCATTTCCATCAGTACTCTGATTTTCCACGCTCCAACCAGAGTGTCTAATATGGTCTACAGCATGCAGAGGCTCTCTTTTTGGTCAGTCTCTCAGAATCTTTCCAAGTTAATTTCCAAGGTTCTTAAGCCAAATGGCCAAGCAACATAACAACAATGGCACCACTCTCCTGGTATCAACTTTGGTTGTATTCAGGGGTTGTGAGAAGAACAATTAGAATCAGGACACAGAATTTATAATATTTCATGATGGTCACCCAGAGTTAAACACAAGAAAATGCAGGAAATTTGTTCACAATACTAAAAATATGGAATATTCAGCCAAGGACCTAGATCCCAAGCAGTGTCTTGCCTGAGTCCAGATGAAGACCTAGAGTCCATGATAGTGCAACCAACAAGTCCTACTATAGGTCTACAGCCCACAAGAAGGATTCATACCAGTCTGTTTTGAAGATCTGCACTGGGAAGGCCCAGAGGTCAGCGGTGGAAACTAGAAAGTCTATGCCAATGAGGTGAAGGAGCTTTGCTAGTAGGTAAACGGTTCTATACTGGAGTCGAGAAGTCACACTCAAGTAAGGACCAGGGCTACTCTGAAAAGTACCACAGCCATCCTCAGTGAAAAGGAGGTCCTGAGCTCCTCCAACGATAAGAACTTCCAAGTACATACCAGGAAGCCAGTGTGACAAACTTCTTCTAGAGATTAGCAACAGATATCTTTGCCTAGGAAGCCAGGAAGCTTTCCTTGATGTAAGGAACTGAGCTCCCCCAATGTGAACCACAGCCACTCTCACCAGCAAGGTCCCTAGCTCCTCTGATTATAATGGCCAAATTCATATTGAGGAAACTAATCATGACAAGCCCCTCAGGAGAACCAATGGCTCAAAACAGCAACATTTAGAACCCACAACACCTAGCTCTTCCCCACATCTCTATTTATGCTGGCAGCTTTCCTCAGGTGGGCCATCTACACTCAGTACCATGCTGATTTAATTCAGCTAGTGTTAAATTGACCACCAGTTTTTAATCTATAATGGAGAAATGATACAGACAGGAGTAATTGCTCACTAGGCTTCTCTCCAGCATTCTGAAAGAGCCTGAGGCTCCTGGATTTCGCACAGGAGAGAGATTCAGAGTATTTTTAAGTTATCTGAATGTCCTGTGGCCACGGGATGTGGTCCACACTGCAGCACATGTCTGCTCCTCCAGGGGAGTACTTGTGTCCCCTGTGGTGTCTCGCCATACTTAGGCAATTTTTAGGAAGGTTCTAGATACTTTTTCCTCTAAAGGATGAAGTGTTTTCACTACCTTGAGGCCATCATCTCCTCTTACATAGCCATTTGCTACTGGCCTTTGTGTCTCACCACTGTATTCCAGAAAAGATTGCTCTGACTCCGGTGAATAGGATTCATTTCATCTCTAATGTTTTAGTTAGTGCAAAATTGTGTACTTCTCCTTCATATCATTACACATAATTGCATTTAAATAACAATCTATGCCATTATTTAATGCCTGTCTCCAATGTGTTGTCACTGTAATGAGCTTCGTTTTTTCTCCTTACCCTAACCATGTCCATAGCATGTAGGGTACATGGTCCATATTTATTTACATGGTCCATATTTGAAAGATATTGATAAAAGAAAAAACATTTTTTGAAATTTGTATTTTTCCTGTCCTACATAAAACCACATATTCTTCATGTGTCACCATCCTATCTGTATATTATTTGAAATTTGATTTTAAAAGTACAAAATTTTATTATAGCTTTCTTGAGGTAAAATTAATAAAAATTGTATATATCTGAGTTGTGAAAGGTATTCATATATATATACATATATATATATATATATGAATGCTACAGTCTATTTTCATGTTTTAAATTTCATCATTAATAGATTTTTGATTCAATAAGTCAATCTTGGTTCCCAATTTCTAACCATTTGCTAATCTGTATGCTGTTTTTAACTTTCTAAAATACTATGTAGGAAATATGACTTTATAAGTGTTTCACTGAAGGAGGCATGTGACTTCTATAACTGCTTATCCTTATAAAAATATAACCTGTTTCCCCCAAATAAGACCTAATTGGAAAATAGCTACCCTTATAGAAAATTAGAGATGAAGAATACCAACCCCAATTGCCCCACCTTACCTGGGTTTACAGAGTGACCATTGAGCAAAAGAACAGTGAAGTAGATTCCTCTGCACCACCCTGGCCATTACCATGGCAATGACCTGTGCCTATTTTGCCATTAGGTCTTAGTTTGGGGAATAACTGAATTAATAGAGTATTAGTATCAAAGATGAACCTAATAAAGGTGTTCCCAAAGACACTGCACATTAGAAATTGCCAATCCAGGCTTCTATCATAAATTATTTTATTCAAGTGCTACTGTATTATATTTATATCATCTTAATCTAATTTTTTCTTCCAGAGACACTAAGGTATGTCTACAAATTACTTTGCTTAACACATATTTGGTTAAATGAAATGGAGAAGTATAGCAAAAACCACAAAAGAAACTATCGTCTTCGTAAATTCCTTACTTATTGTTGTAATCAGGGGTTGTGAGGAGAACAATTAGAATCAGGACACAGAATTTAAAATATTATTTTTTGATGGTCACCCAGAGTAAAACACAAGAAAATGCAGGAAATCTATCCACAGCACTAAAGACACAAAATATTCAGCCAAGGGCCTGGATCCCACAGCCATGTCTTGCATGAGTCCAGATGAAAACCTAAAGCCCATGACAATGCCTCCCAAGAGTGCAACTAGAGGTCTAGAGCCCACAAGAAGGACTCAAGCCAGTCTCTTTTATTGATCTGTGCTGGGAAGGGCCAAAGGTCAGCAGTGGAAGCTAGAAAGTCTATGCCAGCAGGGTGAAGGATCTGTGCTGATAGGCTGAGGGTTCTATGCTGAGGCTGAGAATTGATGTTCATAATAAAAACCACAGCTGTCCTGAAAAGCACCACAGCCATCCTCAGCGAACAAGGAGGTCCTGAGCTCCTCTGACAGTCAGATACATGCCAGAAATCCAGCGTGGTGAGTTTGTCTTGGCGATTAAACAGCTCAAACACTAACACTTAGAGAGACCCACAGTGCCCCGCTTCTCCTTTTCCATGTTTCCATTTATGCTGGCAACTTTCCTCAGGTAGAACCTCTAGGCTCAGCAGCGTGTTTCTTTATTTCAGGTAGCATTATACTGACCATCAGTTTTTAATCCATAACACTTAGGAACATTTTACTTGCAAACTTTCATTGATAGGAAGGGACCCTGCCTAACAAATATTCATAGACATCAACGAACCTCTGTGTAATTGACATATCTGCTGGATATTTTCACAGTTGTACTGCTGAGTAGTTACCATACAGTGCAGTATGTACAGTTGGGAATTTACTGTATTTTTGTGTGTGTTTGATTTTTTTATGCTTTACATTACATATTTGTGTCAAAAGTGTATAAGACTCACTTGCTCTGATTTAGGAATATTCTCTCAGAATAGAACTCATTCATAGAACCACAAACTTACTGTATTTGGGAACTTCATACAAATTGGAAAGATAAAACAATAAGTCCCTATGAAGCATTGTGCAAGCAATGGGGAAAATATCCAGTTAGACCTGGAGATGTAAAGAGAAAGTGCCTATCCAAACCTTGTGGGGAACAGAACATAGTAAAAATAAGCTCTAAACTAAAAGGAGAGCACAATTTAGGCTTCTGGAGAAAGAAGTAAAAATAGGCAAGAAAGATGCAAAATGCTAAATTTAAAAAGCACAGGAGAGAGTGGAATGCCAATGTGAAAATATGATTATATATTTTTCTAACTGGAACGATTTATTGCCACTGTGTTGGATAACTTGAACAATGAAGGAGATGGGTGCTGACTTGAACTGTAAAATGAACTCAGGAAGAGAAGTGGATGGGGGAGGTGTGTGCAGACAGCATGAGGAGGGCTTGCATAGGAGGAATAGACAAGACACAATGCAGGATTACTTAATTGTTTTAGAATTATTTAAAAAAAGGAATGTTTTGTAACTATTATTTGCAGTTGGATATTACTAAATAGTTTGAGTCCAGAAAATCATTCCACCCAAAAATTACTTTAAAAGTATTAAATTACTGTTATTAATTATATATTAATTAAATTAATTTATTATATTAATTAAATTATATTAAATTATATTAAATATTAATTATTTATTGATTATGGTTAACTATGTATTAAAATTGTATAGTCTGTATTAAATATTGTATGTTATCTATTAAACAATTATTAAAAATTGTTTAATAATTGTTGAGTCATTAAATTATTTAAAATTAATAAATTTCTGTCTTGCATACCAATATAAAGTTGGGGCAATGGAAATCCCACTCAACAAATGAAGATTCATTGATCTATATATTGGTAAACATTGAAAAGGCTACTACGTTAGCTTAGAAATCTAAAGATAGTAGTTGATTGTAAATTTCCAGTTTAATTACTACTAATATGCATAGAAATATGGAAAACATGTTACATAAAAGAAAGTAAGGTAATCATTTCAGTTCCTATATTTGCTGTCAATTGTTGAAGAAGAAACACGATTATACAAAGTTCATAGCTGAGACCCCTTATTGTGACGGCCATCAGTGAAGGAAAAGTTTTGGAGTGTACAGAAGGAAACTTCCTGGCTGTTTTCCTTACTAGACATAATGAATCTAAATAAGTAACTAGAGGTTGATAAAATGGCCTCGTAAAATTTGGGAGAAAAATCGTGGAAGAACAAGAGTATTTGCTTTATAAAATAGGACTATTACTGTCTTCCAGTCAAGATTAAATTGAGAGTTTGCATAGATAAAGAATTTATCATTAACTACCTATATTCCATGGAAACTGGATTTTTTTTGAAAAATACTAAGACATTCTCTTCAGAGCATATGGATATTTATTATGTAGCATACATGACGTGAAAATATATTGCACACACTGGATGTGACTGCCCACTTGTATAATTCAAGCACTCTGGGAAACTGAGGCAAATGGATCACAAGTTTGAACTTAGCCAGGGAATTGAGCAACCCAGTGGGGTCCTGTTTCAAAAATATAAGTAAATAAATAAATACATACATACATACATACATACTCAAGGGATGTAGTTCAGCGCGGTTTCTAAAACTCACCAAAGAAAACACAGCAGACACACGTATAAAAAGACTGCCAATAGTTCATGCTAAAGCGGTGATGATGGTTGTGACTAGCATGCTACGTTCCCAAGGAAAACGCTGTGCCAGGGATCCACAGGGTAGTGTATGGGCAGAAGAGATGCTTGGAGATCACCAGCCTTAGTTCTTACTCAACGTTTTCATGAAATGTGTTGATCCAGTGATGTACATAAATGGGAGAATAACCCCTATGATGAGTAAATATAGCATCCAGTATAAAGGAGGCAGATATCCTCAGGAATAAAATCATGGAAGAAATGTCTAAATTTTACAGAATTGTCACTGGGTAGTTCATGGGAATACCAGAATTTTAGTGGTTTTGAATTCTTAACAAAGGAGAGAGAAATCCAGCTATATTTTGAAATGACAGAAAATGCACCATTTGTCATACTTCTGTTGGTCTCATCTAAATTCCTGATGTATGGTTCAATGCTACATCAATGAAATACAAATCAGTGAATGCTTTCTTTCACGAATCTATATTGTACTAGCTTATGAAAATTGCGCTGATAAACTTCATTAATTCACCATTCACTTTTTTTTTTCCTGCTTTTCTTCCAATGTACAGTGTTAATCATCTTTTCTAAGTCTGGAAATTATTGTTTAGTTTGAAAGCATTTTTAATTTCTCTTTACTGGCCTGAAATTGTAATGAATAATCTATGAACTACCACTTATTCTAAGAACTAAATAGTTCATTTGCTTCACCGTCGTAATGCTTAGCTGCATTCAATCTCATACAGAAATATATTTCGGAGGAACTATTAAAAATGACAATACATTTCTCTGTAAATCTTATTATTTCAATAGCTATCACATTAAATTGGAACTCAGTGAAATCTAAAAGACTAAAACTGAGATAAATTAAAGAGGAAATTAAAACCTTAATGAATTGCAAGCTTTTGCTCATTTGCCTTCCATTTATTAATTTAAACTTTTCTACCTTATTCTCTACTTGCTATTAAATTCTGGCACTTCATTACAGGTAAAATTAAATTTCTATCAAGTAACACCAATATAGTGCTGAAATCAACATAATATGCACAAATAAAACAAATCGGTGTACTCATCTTGATTATATATTGAAATTACAGTTCAAGAATAAAACATTATTCATTGGTTCAAACAATACTAGATGTAAATAGAATTTAATATAGTAGAAAAGCTACACATTACCATAAAGTTTTACTTCTTTTAGGAGCAAAGATTATTTTTAATTCTATTTAGAGGTAAACAATTTTTTCAAGTTGTAAGATTTACTTTTGTAAGTACATAAATTATGACCTGAGTTTTCTCTTAATTGCATATAGAAGGTATTCACAGAGAATACCAATTCACTGAATGTATTACCCACAACTTCTTTTTTCCATGAAATAGTTATCTGAAGTGTAGTGACTATTATTTGTTAAGATCAAAGTACTTGATTGAATCTTAGTAATTTAAAAAAAATGACTACAACATAATTTTACATATGAATTCTAGTTCAAAGAAAAACAATTACTCAATTTGTTGTAATTCCATAATTCTCCTTATGTAAGTATTTAGCATTTTGAAATATATTGCTCCTTTTTAAAACTATAGTCATGGCCCTAATGCAGGACTTTGTCATAAGCAATGTGCTGTTTATTCCTTCATGATCATTTCATCCATCACCAAGACCTTAGATATGAAATTTCTCCTCTTTAGTGTATTTGTTCAAAGTAATTTTTGTTAGGTGTTGAGTGACTAGCAATAGCCATTCTTATAGATTGTGCCTTAGAATGCAAAATAAAAAAAGTCATGTTAGAAGACTGTCAGCTTGTTACAAAGCTAAACACATGGATTACAAGATGTACACTCCTGGTGATTTCAACAAAGGAGCTGGAAACTTATGTCTAACAATCACCTATAAAAACATATTTACAGCAGTCAAATTCACAAATGTCAAAACCAAGGAGAAAACAAGATGCATCTCAGGAAGTGAGTAAATCAAGATGTATATATAGAATATTACTGAGCAATAAGTGAAAATCAAGCTGTTAGAAGATATGGACAAATTTTAAGTGCATTGCTAAATGAAATAAATCAGGTTCTATAATATGTAAGTCAAAGTATATGACATTCTGCAAAAGGAAAAGCTATACATATAGTAAAAATATTATGAATGACAGGGGTTCCTGGAAAGATAAAGGAATATATGGGTAGAACACAGGGATTTTAGGCAATTGCAGATATGCTATATGATATTTTCCATGATATATATTGTTTACATGGCATTACACATTACCCATATAACTGTGTAGCACAAAGTAATGAAATTCTACATAGAATACAAACTTTAATTAACAACATCTGTTAATAATACTTATTTATATGATGTCTCAAATACACTACACTAATGAAGGTTGTTACTAACAACATACAGGAGAGTAGATGAGATAAATAGGATGTTTATGGGACACTTCTCCTGAACATTTATTCTATAATCCCCAACTCCCATTAAAATAGTCCATAAAAATTGTCACTGTTAGAAAATTGATATACACTGTTATATACAGCATATTAATCATAAATAATTCATTTTAGTATATTTGGTAATCTTAAAGTACACTGCCACAGTAATAGATATATTAAAATATGTGATTTCTGGAGGTATGTGATTCTGTTGTTTTTGGGAAGACCTATAAGTTAAATACTAAAGAAGAATTTTAGCCACAAGATATTCTTCTGCCCAAAGAGTATCATTTGCAAACTTGATGATTGAAGGAATATTGTTGAGAAAGAGTAATATGAGGTAGAGGTAGTAATTATTCTGGATATTCAATGCCTGGCTTTGTTCTGGCAAGAACAAAAAAATATTTAAATAGAAGCTTTGGCATTTTTCCCAATGAGATTTGACTCAAGCCTTGTACTAAATGGGGCTCAATAGTTAACTTGTTAGCAAAGGAGAAGGAGGATACTGTGTTTACCAGGCAGGTATCTGTACCCATGCTATCACATTCAGCATTGCAGTCAGTATTACCTGAGGATAGAAAATTCACAGATCAAGCAACTAGTTCCACGAGTTTTAAGAACATCAGCTCATCATGTGATTAGAGTATACAAGACTGAAGTCCTGCCACTTATTCGCTGCTTTTGAAAGAGGATTAAACAGTACTGGTAATAGATGTAATATGTATCATTAGCTAAACGTCAATCCTAATTGGAGGTGAAAGTTTGAATACAAGCAACATAAAAGACATTTTGGCTTTGATAGTCACCCACCACCCTGAAGAAACAGAAAAAAAAATTTAAAGATTACCTCTTGTTTTGAACACACTTACTGCAGCAGTTGTAGTAATCCTTTCCACTGACTGTCTTCAAAATGTGTGATCAATACTGCAGTAAATGCTGCTTTTAGGTTTTTAGCTTCTAGAAAGGTAGATGTTAGGGTTAATGCCTAGATTTCCCCTCAAAGCTCTATGCACTGGGGGGTATATCAGGTGGGAGGTGACCAGATCATGGGAATGTTACACTGGAATTCAGTGTTGGTGGTTCTGGATTAGTCCTGTAATTGGCATAGTTCTGGGTGCAGCTGAATGAATTTGCTAAAGAAGGAAGCCCCTGGGGGGTAGAGGCACCAAACAACAGGTTTTAGCCTGCATGGAATAAAAAGGGAAAGGAAGACCCAGCTTATGTCTTGCTGCCTCCCACTGGATCCGCCCTGCTGCCCTCGTTTGGAGCTAGCTCCATACAGACTGAAACCTCTACAAACCTATTTAGCTTGTGAGTATAGGATATTTTGTCCTAGCAACTAAGAAGTAACTAAAACAAGGGTCTTACAAAAACATCTCTGTGCATACCTAAAAGTGTGTACTGATGCACATTATTCACTGGGTCAGGCACTGTGTTACTTCCAAAGTTTAAATGATCGTGAAACATACATTCTCTGGATCCATCCAGGATATCAAAGTAGGCATGACAGCGTGAGAAAAGACAGTCACAAAGAAAACTTGCAGTACTGCTTCAGAAAGTGTCAAAATCAACGCGACAAGTTTATTGACAGAAATGGCTTTATTTTCAGCACAATGGTGGATATATTAAAGTGTAATTATTAAAATTTAAACATTCACTATATTTTCAAATATACTGATATTAAACACTTATGCAGGCCAGGGGTTTAGCTCAGTGACACAAGAATTTGCTTAGCAAACAGGAGCTCAGGAGTTCAATCCATGACAAACAAAACAAAACAAAACAAAACAAAAATGACTTATGCATAAAATTGAGGCAAATTAATTTCAAAATAATTAGCTGCTTGTCTATATTGTATTTTCTTTTGATAATATTCAGGAAGCATTTCTGAAGACACAGGCAATTTCATTTGGATTTATTTTCATGTGAAGTTCTATAATATCTGTCATTATAGAGACTGATATTCCTGTCATGACTCTACATCAGTTTACTTGTTTTTTTCTGTAAAATTATTCATTTCTTATGTTATAATTATATATCTTCTGCTATTGTCAGTGAAATCTTTTATGTCATTTCCATTAGCATCTTGCACGTAGAATAGAAATTTTTGATTTTCAAACTTAAAAAAAATACTCAATTTTATTAATAGTTCTGAAAATTTGTTTTTAAAAATCTTTAGCTTCTTGACTTCCTAAAAGTCATATATAATGATTAACTTTTCCTGAATTAAGGAAAAATGTCTCAATAATAGTTCATATTTTTTGAAATCCTTAAAAATTTCAATCATAAAATTTAATAGTAAGCAAATTTGTTTGGTAGAGATTTTATTGTTTGATATTTAGAATATTAACTGCATTTAGTTATTAGTGAGTGATTAATCATTAAATTACTTTTTTTCTGGTCCTACTTTATTTACATGATTTTATTTGTTAACAATGATTGCCTGCATAAAATATTATAATTATATTGAGATAAAATACTTGATAATATTCATATTATTATTATTATATATTTGACATAAAATACATTTGGCCAAAATATGCATTTATTGATTTCCAGAAATTGTTCATCTGTAGGGAAACATACTGATTTGCTCCCATGTATATTCTCGAGTGATATTAGTCCAGGCTTTGTTTTACATCAGTCTCTCTTGGAGATAGGAAGTGGACACATCTCTGTTTCATGAAATGTTAATGAATACCCCAGGATTTACTTTGGTGTGAGAGGACATTGGAATTACATTGTTAGTGAAACCCATTTTAAAAATGTAACTTCTTCACTAATTTTTTTATGTTGGTTTTTCAAATTAGTTATTTAACCACCTCTCAATATCTTTTGTAATTTGCATTTCCAACATAGCTATTACTCTACAAGTCAGCTTTGTTAATTAAATATTTGCTAAGCTTCCTAACATTGAATATTTCTCATACTTTTTCTTTTAACTGTCTTTTTAGCATATTTTAAAATTACTAGTTCATAGTATTTTGCTTCTCTTCCAATTTTCTTTGTTGTAATTAGGGTCATGCTGTTAAATTTTTGTAATTTTCAATGAACTTAATTAACATTTGGGGCATTATTTTATCACTTTTTTCTATTTCTCATTGCATTACTTTCAATTTCATCTATTTTATATTTAAGTATTCTGATTTTTATCTTTGATTTGCTAACTAGATTCCTTAGTTAATTTTGCATGATTTTCTAATTTTTAAGAACTAATATAAATCACACTTTTATATATTTCATCTTAAGTAATTTATCAGGACCTCTATATTTACTTTTGTGAATATAATTTTCTGTATCACATTGATTTGTGTGTCTGCTTTTATCCATAACTGTTTTTAGAAGGCTTATCATTTCCTCTATAATCATCCTTTGTATAAAAATAGTTTGGTGTATTGTCATCTTTCAAGAATGAATTAACAATATTTCTCAATTTTTAATTGTAACATTTCTTCCCAAAATAATTATCACTTGAATTTAATTTTATCAACATCAAATTAAGAATTATGTTGTAATTACATAATTAATTTCATGCATGCCTTGTAGCGATATAGTTTCACATTTATAATGCTGTATATTTGTCATAGAGTATATAGCTCTTCAAATATAAAACTCTTTTTGTTCTCCAATATTTTTCTAGGACGTAGAGAAGAGCAGGAAATACTAGCACTAAAATTAACTTTTATAAGCTTGCACTGCTCATTAAACAAACAGTTTTAATGCAAGATATATAAATGCATTAGGATTTACACACTAGGCCTACAGCGGCCACATGCAGACTCAGAGTGGGAAGAGTATAAAAGAGCTTCTGGCACTCTGAAGTTCTGAAGGATTCAGTCAAAGGCCTGGAGCTCACTGTGATCACCATAGTGTCCTGTGTCAGTCTGTATCAGGAGGACTAAAGGTCTGAAGTGGAAGGCTGAAGAGTCTGTACTGGAAGCCAGGAGATGATATTTTAGGTCAAGGAAAAGAGAAGAGCTCTTTCAAAAAACAACAACAACAAAAAACAAAACAAACAAACAAACAAACAAAAAACAGAAGCAGGCTTCCATCTTCAATTCTGTTTTTCTCCATTGAGGCAATAAGTGTATTGGTCGGTGCCCCTCATACCCTTGCTGGGTCACCTGACTTCAGTAAACCTCTTCAGCCACACAAACAACCATGCTGACCCAGTGTGTTGGGTGTTTCTTAATCAAGTTGAGACAGTTAACTGTCACAGCCTCACTTCTTTAGTTGGCCTACTTCATGCTTTTATTTTCAGGGTAATTTGGGAAAAAATTTGCAAAACAAAAACTTAAACATTCAAAGAGGAACAAAATAAAACCTAAATAGAATGTACTATGCACAAAATAAAGCAAATAGCTTATGCAAAAATGGTAGAGTATCTAAAAGTTGGAAATTACAAGTAAAAATAAATAAGAGTTGGGAGAATACATTCAGGAGACATGGGATGTCAAAGAACAGAGCTCATAAGTAGACATACATAAATAAGCCCAGCTGAGTTTTACAAATACATAAGAGCAAACTTTAAGATAGTCTTTTCAAAAAATAGTACTGGAGCAAACAACCATAGTAAAAGGGCAAAAGAATTTAAAAATACCTGAGTAATGAAAACAACAAAATAAACAGAAAAACTCAATCAATATCAACCTATAAAAGCCAACTGGAATAGATAACACATAAAAATGTATCATATAAATATAAAAGTCTTATTAACACTTGTAGAAAATGTTTCTAAATTTATCACCACAAGAATAATTTATAACAAGAATAAGGGGAATGTTAAATCCATCAAAATTTATGTAGTTTAGGTCAAGAAAAATTATGTAAAGAAGATGAATGGACAAGGAACAAAGTGAGAACATGTGAAAGGATGAAACCGAGCTACATATCAGATACAAAACATGTATCTATCTAGATTCTAGAATATAATCTGGAGTCTCAAACTCAGCAGGCAACAAATCCACTTAGATGATGAACAAAAGAAATGAAAGGACATTCCCTTAAAAAGGACATAGTAATTATGGTTGAAAAATTAGAGTGAATTTTAAATCAAATTTCATATGGTGTAAAACTGCCATGAATTACCTGCAATTAGCCCTCTCTGGGAATATCACTAGCCACCATGGTAGCCACTCCTCGAGGCGATTCTGGATGTCCTCTTTCTTGAGCGTCTTTTAGTCGCACTGCCCTGGTTTTTTCCATAACCTTTCATGGTCATGTTAACTTAGAGGAAAGGCCAGAAGCCACACAGTGACCGAATAAGGTGGACAAGGGCAGAGTACAATGATGAAGGGGCCTGTGCTGAACAGAAGCATTCACTCTAGTTTTGTTCACAGCTCATAAAGACACTCAGGACATAAGACTTCCAGAGATGCTTCAAAATGTGGTAAGAACCAGAAGATGTGTGTGTTGCAAAGGAGGCACGGTACTTTGAGAGGGATTAACACTCATGCTGTATCTTCTGTAATATTTTTCCAACTTAAACTTTTCCCATTCACTTTGATCACACTGCATACAGATGATAATTTACCACAATAACAGATGTTCAACATGCTCAGACATTAGGGACACATAAATTGTAAGTACAGCGAGCTATTGCTATAAACCTATCAGAATGCTTGCAATGTTAAAAGATAAGGTTATCTAAGGTAACCAATTACAATCAAATGACAGCCTATGGTGATGTAGAGAAACGAATATTCATGCTGCTGGTGGGCATGTTAAGTGTCACAGTGACTTAGGAAAGTGTTTGGCAGTCTGTACTAAAAATGCAACTACCATATGGGTAGTTCCATTTTACGTCATTCATCCCAGAGAAATAAAGAGGTTATGTTTAAAATATATATACTTATATATTCATATCAATTTTACTTATAACAATCACAATCTGGAAATGACACAATATTCAGCTGAGGAAAGATTAAAAATGCTTGGTAGACCATTAGCATGAGATAGCAAATCAGCTGTAGCAAATTATTGATGAAGAGAAAACTTAGATGAGTATTCAGTTAATTATTCTAAGTAAAGACAACAGTCAATTGTAAAACACAGATTCTATATTATTTCCTTTATATAGCATTATTGAAATGACAATCGCAGCAATGAAGGACAGATTAGTGGCTGTCAGGAGTCAGCAGTGGGAGAGAGGTGGGTATGACAGTATAAGGGCACAATAAGGACACCTGTCTTTCTAGAAATAGTCTCTATGTGGACTCCAGTCTTTCTCCAGTTTTAGCAGTGTGTCATCACTGAAGGAAACTGAGATAAGAACTCACAGGCACACTACATTGCTTGTTAAAATTGCAGGTGAATATAACATTTTCTCAGAAAAAAATTGAAGAAAAATACTTAAGTCTTAATAAAATTGTTCATGTGTGTAAACCATGAGTGATGTCAGTTTGAACAGTCAAGCTGTGATCAGGAGAAAGGGCAAAAGCCAGTCCCGGTGGATCAGTCACATGCGCACAATTTGGGCTGCTGTAGAAAGTGTTGAAGTTTAGCTAAGCTTGTGTCACTCAATTTTCTTCCATGTGAGTCTATTCCTATGGTTTATAGGGGAGTAGCTTTTAAGATAAAGACCACACATGTTGGAGTTTGCCTCACCTACATGGCACCAAACACACAGAGGCTAGAACTATTTTTAAGCTATTATTTTAACAATTTTACTCAGAACTGTATTTCAGTGAATGTATGAGAAACAATGTGATAACTTCATTTAAGATTACATGGAGCAACAGTGTAGCACATTCTGAGCAAGAAAACAAACGTCCTTGCTAACAACTAACACAATAATCTAGTCCTTCCTTCCCATTCTAACCTTCAGGATGTGAGCAGGTATGAGGTTGTTTTCACCCCATCAGCTTTCGTGGGCAAATTGAGAAATTATTTACAGAGGGAAAGCATGACCTACAATCCAGTGCATTCAAAAGGATGCACATTAGTGTCCAGAAAACAAAGTCTCTTCAAAAATTTTGTTTGCTAGATTTTATTTGTCTGATATATGGCTTTTTCTGGAATTTATCCTTCAAAGAGATCTTGGATTTGTTTAGAATCCAAAGAGATTTTTGCTTCAAAGAATTTTTAGGTTTTAGTTTTCTTAGATAAGTTCTCATTCTTATGCTTTTCAGACAAGTTTAGTTGTGTGATCTGGGCATGTTTGTAGTCTCTATAAAAATCACAACAAAATGACTCATTCCTTTCTCTGTACTGAAGTTTATGATCTTGGTTTTTTCCTCATCCTCTGTACAGGTAGTAGAAAATTTATATTTTATCATACATTGACAGAAAAATAACTGAGGACCACAGATTTATGGGCGGTGGGATCTCTCTTAATTTTGTCTCTCAAGCCTTGAAATTCATACTTTTTAAAAAATATGGCTTGTAAGGCTTAATCATCTAATTTCAACTGCAATGATTTTGTTAATATTCTGACAACAAAAACAACTGCTTGTCTTTTTAGTTCCTAATAACAGTTTTGCTTATATTTCTCTCTTTGCCTAAAATTTACTAACATCTTGGTTACAAGTTAAATATATATTTTACTCCAATGTTTAGCTGTTGTCAAAAAAAGCTTAGTAATATTTTCTACACTTTCAAAATATTGGAATTGTAAGGCCTTCCTTTTTTATTATAAGATATTCCAGAAGAGATGCTCTGAATTTTTCATGACACAGTTTGAGGCTGAAGACCATAGAAAATTTCATCATTTGTTCATTTTTTAATGATAACTTATGATTGTGATTTCATAGGAATAGAATATCACTTCTGTTTTATTATCCTCTGCTACAGCTTAGCAATGCTATATGTTTATTGACTGAGGAAATGCTGTAGCTTAACACATTGTTAGAATTCTCTCTGCTTTCACACGTTTGAGTAAAGTTTCTCAACACACCTAAACATGATTTGATCATTTTTCTTTTATGCAGGCAGCATATCAGTTAGAATATGTGCCTTAGATATTGTAAGACAAAGAAATGAAAATCAGGAAATAAAACTAGGTTTTTCTTATTAAAATGCATTTGTAGACGATTTTGTTTCACTTTTCTTTCTTATTGATTACAATTATTGTAAAGCTAACTTTAAAAATAAACAACTTCTAAGCCAGTTATCAAGCTGCTTAACTAAACATGTAAGGTTGCATTTAGGAAGACTAGAGTCTGGGAATTTGGAAAGACAAATATTTATACTCTCAGAATACTAAATAATATACTACTTTGTCCCTTGGAAAAAATTTACATGTCCAACTTTGACCACGTGCAAAGGTAACAATGTTTGAGGATGGACTGATCACACAGCTTCATACAGTGAGTCCCCGCTCACGGTTAAGATGTTAAACTCACCCTGTTTTAAGCACAGATTTTAACAAAAGATTATACTTAAGGTCTAAAAACTGCCGTAAGTACAGAAGCGCGGGAGACGAAAAGCTATTGAAGGCAAAACAAACAAGAAAGTCCTAGAAGGAAGTCCTAGAAGAGGTCTTAAATCTTTGGAGAGGTACACTGACAGAAAAACACTTTTTATTCAAACTCTTTGGCAAAACATGTATAACAAATAGACTTCTTAGGTCCTTCTGTCAACTATAAAAAATTGTGAAGCCTGGGTGGTTTATAAACAATAGAAACTCATTTATCAAAGCCCTGGAGGTACCGGACCAGAACATTAATACGGTTGATTTCTCGTGAGAGGACTTTTTGGTTTACACAGGATCGGGACCAAATATGTTCACATGGCGCGTGGAATGAGCGGTAGCTAGCTCTGTGCCACTTGGGAAAAGGACACACACCTTAATCGTGTTCATTAGGACACTATACTGGTCACCTATTTTCTTCCAAAACAGTCTACTTTTCAATACCATCATCACATAGGACTGGTGCTTCAACGTGAGAGCCCACCTCCATCTGGAGCATAGATATTTAGTCCATTAAGTATACTAATTTAACACGTGCCATGTTAAGATTATGCAAATTACATTAAACCTGCATGCAAAAACAGAAAAAACTAGCTACAATGTAATTATAAAAGCTTTTTAAATGAAAATAGTAGTTTTCAAAAGGAGAAAAATAAAACTTTTAATGATAGAGAATTAAAAAGTGGAACAATGTTATGACTGATAGTTAGGTTATTAATCTTAGAAAACTAAAAACTGATTAAAGAGAAACTTTCCATTCTCATAAATGTAGTTGTGGAGACAAAATATAATGCCTTGAATTTCTTCCTTTTTTGGAGCATTTTTATGAGAACAAGCTGCCTTTCGCTTCCGCAAAACTGAAATGTGAAGGCTTTCTGAAGTAAAAAGTCCAATTAAGTATTGTTTTAGAAGGCAAAAACAAAAGATTTTTAACATATTTATTTGTGTTGAGAAAAGAATCTTTATGGTGCATTTATACTTGCAAAGGCATATCTGAAATGTTAGAAGCTTTGTAAAATAATATAAAAAGAAATACATCAAAATTATTTTTCATATTCAAATGATGTGTATGTTTTGTTTCACCACTTCATTGCTTAATTTTAGGTGGCAGTTATAGAAAAGAGTTGATTATTTTTTCTGCGAACATACTTATTCACCCCCATATGTGTATTCATGTTATTAGTACCTACTTTATAACTGTCAAACTCTCCAGCCTTGGGCAACACAATCATCACATCTTCAAAGTACACAGTTCTTAGTGTGCAATGCTTTGAGAAATCAAAATGGTTTGGAATGTTTGATGTGTGCCTTGCTAGGTGAACTAGCTTGTAAAATCAACACACACATTCATAACCATAGCTTTCTGCTCCCCAAATGAGAATACTTATACCAATGTAACTCACTTGTAAAGATATAGTAATGCGTAAACACTTAGAAAATTTGAACTGTAAGTATTCAATAAAGAGGAGCCGGGAGTATTACCTTAACATTTCAATTATATTTATCTTTAAGGTTTTTGAAAAGAAAGCATGCAATATATTATTCATAAATTCTCCAAAATAAGTTTTCTTCCTTCTTATATGTCTAATCTGTTCAAATGTATAATGATTCATTATTCTCTTCAAGTTACAAAAAAATCATTGCATAAATTGTTAATAAAATATTGTTTAAATAAATTATACTTGGGTTTTTTTAGGGTTGCATTTTTAAATGATTGCCTTAAGACAAATTTTATTGGTTTATCTTACTGAGTTGCTCAAAACTTGCCCATATGGATGCAATTAATGAGTGAAAGATGTTCAGTAGGGAAGACAGCTTATAAAAAGTGGACTGCTAAATTGAAATATCTTAGCATTCTTAGCTTAAGATCACCTAAATTGGGGACATAAATTAAAATGAAATATCTAAAAGTCAGAAGAGTTATTAGTATGTGTGTCAATCTGGCTTAAAGAAAAGTTTTTCTAATATATTTACATATTCTTACTGGACCTACAATTTTGTCAATACTTTTAATTATTCTTTCAAAAGTTCTTGATTAAGAAAAATAATATTATATCATTTTAATATCAAAATCTTAATCTGTGACTTTTTAAAAAATAAACATTTCTCAATTTCACAAGACCAGGTGTAATTCCTAATGCATGATACTGCAATTTTAAGAGAGTTATTTAAATCATACTATTGATTGTGTGGTTTCAAAATAATTCACATATAACCTATTAATCAAGTTAAGTTGCCTGTGGTAAAAAAGTCCCAAGTAAAATTACCTTTTAATGAAAACAATTTTTTCCATCACTATTCAGTGAAAACAATAGACATTTCATATATAACATACATACATTGAGGATATTTTCATCATTAAGTAATTTCAATATGAACACATTCTAGGCATAATGTATTAAGGAGAAAGTACCGAAACAAATTTTAATGGGTCATTGTTAGCTCCTTTAGTACAATATTTAATCATATTTTTACTTTTGACCTTTTATTGTTACAATCTAAAACGTCAATTTGTATTCATAGTATTTACAGAGTTTTAGAAGCCCTTTAGTAAGTCATACTAGGTTTTTTTAGCATATTGACAATAAAACCATGGAATTTTGAGGAATTTTCTTATTTATATAATTTACATTTATTATAAAGTTCTTATGTACTACATAATTTATGCTTGATTTTGGACCTCTGAAAGTAATAGGACAAAATGTATGCTATTAGGAATGTTCAATGATTGCGGATATATATATATATATATATATATATATATATACACTAATTTGCAGTTATTGCAATATCTAATTTGATATAGATATGAAGTACAGTATGATATTATCTATTAAAAATATCTATCTGTCTTATATTAGACCAGTCATGATTAGCTTCTAAACAGTGATTTTGATTTACATTCTAAAACCAAACCAATTACAAGTGTATTTGCTTATTTTTATTTGTTTTAAAAGTCTTTCAAAATTACTCTCTGAAACATAGTCTACACTCAGTTGTTTTGGTAATTGATACAAGACTCTAATTTCAGTAAGTTTTCTTTCGTATTGATAACACTATATTTTCCCCTGATTTACTCATGTGAGGTAATAAACAAACATTTTGAAAGAGAAAACACTAACATGAAAAGAAACATTTAACTTAAGGAAAAATCAGGGTGGAAACCGGAGTGAAATGCTATATTCTACAGTGTTGTAGAATTTCTAGTATTATTTTCATTATTTTGAGGTGTTAGTAACTTTTAATGAACTTGCAAGGAAATCCCTAGTGGAATTAAATCATAACTCAAAATCATTAAAATGAAAACTTCTCTGAAATTATTTAATTTCTAATTATCATTTTGAGGGAATAGTAGTTAGCATGTTAATTTTGTGATATTTAAATAAATAATCAATAATGATAAAATTAAGGTCACTATATATGTATTTTAATTGAATAACACTGAATAAATGAGTTCATTATATAACTGTGAAATACATGGAGTTATCCTGAGACTACTTTTCTAGCATGAAATAAATATAACATTGACTATAAGAAAAATCCCTACAAATAGGATAAAATAAATTTGGGCTATCCTTTTTTTTTAAAGTTATATGAGTTAACTTTCTGTTGTCCACTGAATTGTAGCTATAACAATTCAGCTGCATATATATATATATATATATATATATATATATATATGTATGTATATATGAGTTAACTTTCTGTTGTCAACTGAATTGTAGCTATCAATGATGCAGTAAATTTTTTATCAATATAAACAAATATAGTATATTGCTATCCATGCTTATGAGAAGATAGAATTAGAGATGAATAAACTTGAGAATTACAGATTTAAGTAATTTATCAAAGCAGAAATATTTGTAAACTACCAATTGTCTGAGATGATACAGAAAATAATTTCATCTTTTATGTGGCATTTCAAAAATAATTTAAGAAGTTACATGTTTCTGATTTGACATTGATACAGTGACTTGATAAATTATTTTGTAGATTTATTTTAACTGATAAATTAATATTTTAGTATAATTGTTTTACAAAAATGTTGAAGTTTAGATCAGAATATTGTAGTTTTAAAGGTTAACATGATTTTTATTTTATGACTAGTGAAATTTTAGCTAAAGAGTTTTAAATTAATGTTGATTTCAATTAATTCTTATCAAGGAATCTAGAAAAAGTGCATTAAATGTAGTAAATATATACAAAATTAAGGAAAATATGCAAACACAAATATATATATCTAAACATACAAATAAAAGATAAATTATAATTTAAGTTACTAGGTATTGTATATATATATATATATACACATTGTAACTTCTATATAGGTAGATCTAAAGCTCATAAAGCAATTTTGTAAATGCAATTAAAAGAATGAAAATAATTGTATCTTTCTCTATCACTTCTATCTATCACCTTTATCTCTATCATCTCTATCTGTATCCCTGTCTATGTCTAGGTCTCTGTGTTTATCTTCATCTCTGTCTATCTCTATCCCTCCATCCAACTCTAGCTGTAGCTATGTATCTATATCATCTATTCATCATTCGGATATTTTTTCACAATACTAGGGATTGAACCCAGGCACTTCTCATCTCCAGTCCTTTTTTACATTTTACGTTTAGACAAGGTCTCACTAAGTTGCCTAGGCTGGATTGAAACTTGCAGTCCTCTACATCACCTCCCATGACATGTCAATCACGTGCCTATGCTTATTTTATATATATTATTCCCATGCTTGGGAAATTCTTTGTTATTTTTCAGCAAATAATTTTTATATCATTTGTGTTTACTTCTGCTTTTTCTTTGACACAAACTATCCTTACATTATTTTTCTTTGCCTCATCTTGCAGCTGAATTGTTAATTCCTGATCTTTCGTTATTTTTCAAAGATCTTTCCTGTCATGATCAGTAGTTGTGATCCTATCCTCGAGGTCTGAATGTCTGTTTTCAGTTTCATTCAAGTGTTTTTTGCCAACTTTCAGTGGAATTTTTAATTTCCTGGATATCTGGCTGAATTGTTTTCCAGCATTCTCTTTCTTTCCTATATTAATCATTCAGTGTTTCCATCCTCTTCCTATCATCACCTAATTTTTCAAATCTATCTTCATTCTAGATTTGCTGAACAATTCCTTTACAAATGTGGATTTTTTTTAACCTGCGAGATTGCTCCTGATCTGATTTCCTCTATGGCCTCATGGATGTTTTTCTTTTCTTTTGTTGTTATCATTTCAGAAGTTCGAGATGTGCATCTTCCAATTTGTTCTGTGTTTATGGCTTCTGGACTTGTTTTGTGTAGGCTGGGGGTCTGAGATTGCATTTTGCTTCCTCATCTTCTCATTTTCTATTTCAAAAAGAAGAATTATTTTGTTTTCTATGTCAGTCTTTGTAAGATTATATAGCAGATAGCTTTCTCACTAGTTTCAAGGCCTCTCTAGATGAAGTTTGTTCTTCAAGATGTCTTCCATGTGTAGGAGATTGTTGGTGTGTGTCTGTTAGAGCACCCTACTTTCCCAATTAATTAAGAGTGGACTCTTGGCAGGTGTTTGGCTCTGTCTCTGGCCCTTTGGTGTAGAGCAGTGGTGATGTTATTAACCCATTGCATCCTCGTATAGTTACATCAGGGAGAACAACTGATTTTAACAGATATGACATCTTAGCTAAAATAACAAAATCAGTAATGACAATAGCATCAAGCACAATTTAGAAGCTGACAAACTGTGGTAACTCTTATTTTCTACTTCAGATCATAGGAACAGCATCTACAGTTATATAAGAGAATTGATCATAAATTAGGAGTTTGTATTCAAAGTGTTTCCCCTCGGTTAGGGCAGTTTTAACTTGTGATGGTGAAATTTGTAAAGAATAGTATATACAAAAAAAAATCACTGCAAAGGAAGTAGAAGCAAGTTTGGTGAACAAAGGATTGCACAAGGTTTGGGAAACTAGAGAACGTGTAGAAAAGAAAAATTTAGGAGCATTTGAGGGATTATCTAAACTTGGTCTCTGTGTTTTAGGGATGAGATTTATTTTCTGTGGTTGGAATTCTCAGCTCTTTTGAAAAGAGAAAAAAAGGGCAAATGCATAAAAAAGAAAGATAGAAAAAATCAGATGAGAAAGAAAACAAACAGAAAAAAAATGGAGAGAAAATGGCCAGTTACTGGGTTCTAGATTCTTCCCTACCTGGTTTTTTGTCCCACAGAGGCCTCAATCACATTTTGGCTCATACTGATATTTTTCTGACTTTCCACATCACTGGAGTTGCCTGTCCACCCTGTGCACCTGAGTTGGGCTCCTACTGTTTTGTGAGCATTCACTCTGGTCTCTGGCTTTCCCACACAGTTCACTCCATGCAGGACAGTATTGACCAGAGGGTCCCTCAAGCACAGCTCACCTGAGTTCTCATGACGGTGGATATGTGAGGGATGGGGTCTCTCTGCTCTGGCGCCTTCACTGGAGCTCCCATGGTGGCAGACTTGCACATTTACTTGTTATTTAAAAGTTATTAAACAGCAGTTTTATTCTATTGTTATTTCCTTACCATGAATAACATGGGCTGGGGATAAGCACCTGCCTTACGAGTGTGGGATCATGAGTTCAATCCCTGGTACCAATTTTAAAAAGTAGATTAAACATGAATAACTTGTCATACAGACGCATTCCAGGTAATACACTACAAATAACATTTCAACTTCTAATTGCTGAGCAATAAAGAGTCATATTACTTAACGTTTTTATACAGTCTACAAAATACATGCTTATCAAATATACTGATTCCAAACTGGAGTTCACAAAAATAGTTTATAGCACAGAAGTATGTGAGAAGCTAAAGAGAGACAGAATTTATAGAAAAACACTACAACAACCATGATGTGGCAGAGACATAAAAGGGTCAGTAGAAATTATTAGTTCCAAAAGTGAATGAAAGTCTGTGATAAAATCTTATTTTAAATTGTAGCTTAGCCTTCCAATCTAGCAAGCTATGAGATGACATACAAATGCTTTAAATTTTTTATATTGCAGATTATCAGTAGATAAAAACACTAAGCTACATATTTTCCAAAGGACTCAAAACCATCCAAAACTTTCCAGCTATAGTGGTTAAGGAGAAGATATTGAAAGTAACTGAATTCCCTTTCAAAAGCACAGTACTTCTTTCAAGAAATATTTAAGCAGCTAAAACTCTCTGTACTAAACTGCACTCTGAATACTGATGGTTTTTCAGTTTTAAATTTCCATGACTTGGGTTGGGGGTATAGGTCAGTGACGTAAGTGCCTGCTTGATAAGAATAAGGTCCTGAATTCAACTCTGAGCAGCAAAAAGAATAAATACATAAATAACCTAAAATTCCATGACTCTTGGAATGTGTTGTATTAGCAAATATTAAAGTGGCAAGAATATGTTGGAATATAATACAATAACAGTTATAATACTATTAAGAAAATTACCAATA
>PVJX010024019.1:0-28581 GCA_004027295.1 Dolichotis patagonum | reverse complement strand
CTATTGCTGATTTAATATTATCCTTCTTAGAAGTCCTACCATGCTTTTTTTTGTTCTATTACTGTTGGTTCTATCTACCACATTGTGTCTTATTGGAATTTGAATATGTGTGATAGTTCAAACAAATTTTTTTCTTTTTTATCAAAAATGAGATATTATAATACCCATTGATCATTTTCTGTTATTCAGTTCAGAAAGCCCTGAAATTCTTTCACTATATGCATGGCTTTATACTATTGTGTTATGTTTGATATTATTGTATTTGAAACTATGCTCAACTATAGCAGAGTACGAGATATGGTGTTAGATACTGTTGATGTCCAGCTGACTTAATGTAAAGTACTGTGTTGCCTATGTTGTCCTCTTCTGATCTGCTCTGTACTGCTCCCTTTTGTTTTATTCTCTTTTAAATAAAAAAAAAAAAGACACAGTGGCAAAAAGTTCAATGTGGCCTGTCCTTTTTGTGTCACCGCTCCTCAGACTGATGTCAGGTCTGGGCCATCCCATTGAACATCTGCTTGAGTTCTCACAAAATGTCCATGTGCAGGGCCTTGGGAACTGTTCTGTATGTGTCCTGGGATTGTGTAATTAGCAGACCACACCTACTTCCCAGCCAACTGTGCCATGCCCCAATCTTCCTTCTCAGTTCTGCCTGAGACACATGTCCCTATAATTCTTTATGGGGTGCTGAGGGAATGAAATCTGTCTTTTATGGCTTCTTCTGGCTGGAAGGGGCTGTAGACTGTACCTACTGGGGATTATATGCTCTCAAACCACCTTAGGATGTTGTGGTTCACTGCATGGGTTGAAGAGAAAAACTGTTAGAAAACAGAAAGAAAAGAAAGAATGACTGTTGAGCTGTCTGTTTGATGGAAGAAAGAAAGTCACTTTAGCAGGTGGGTTTTCCACACTTCCTGTGGAGGAAAAAGTATGGCAAAGAGGGATGTCTGATAAACTATTAAGAGCTTGAGAGCATAATCTTAGCAAGATTACCCACATAGTAGATCCAGTTAAAAACAGGAGCCTCAATATAGGTGCCCATTTAAGCTGTGTGGAATTAGGATCGTTAGTGTCTTTACTTATCTGTATCTGGAGCAATACTGAAGTCTTGATTTCTGAAGAGCAGCCTCAAGTCTTCCAGGGGTTCTCAGGAATCTTAGTCCTTTCCCCATGTGGGATTTTCTTTGTGTCACTGCATCCCTTGAAGGACCAGAATGGTTCCTCAGGAACTGGGAGTAAGATTAGCATCCTCAGGGGTTGTAGGGCTGCCCTTCTCCTCTCCTTATCAGCCTTTTGATTTCTCAAGGAGACTTGTAGACATGTCTCTTTAGGATCCCTTGCAACGCTTGACTGCTACCTGCTTGGGAAGATGGGTTGGCTCTCTGATGGGGAGTCAGGATTTCTAGTCTGTCCAAAGTCGTCCTCTGTTAGCATAGCTGTAGGTATTATTGCCCTCAGGTAGAGTGGCCATCCACTGACACGCCATCTCACTTTTTGAAAAGTATGCCACTGGGCAGAGTTCTTGTCTTAGCCTTTGTGTCAAGATACCCAAACCAATTCCTCTCTTCTGATACATAGAGGAAGAAGGGTTTTCTTAAGTCCAGTATTTTATTTACAACAGGCAGCAGGGTCTACCTGTTGGCTAATTGGATCAGAGAGACCTGGCATAGTCCCAACAGGGAAAATTGATTTTTGGCCTTAGTTGAAATTTGAGAATTTGCCCCCAGTTTTGCAAGTGAGGGAATAAGATGCCATGGGGCTATTAGAAATTCATTTTTAGCTGCTCATGGTGGTGCATACCTATAATCCCAGCACTTAAAAGTAGGATCACCATCGGTTTGAGGCTAGCCTGTACTACAAGGCAAGACTGTCTCAAAAGGAGAAGAAGAAGAAGAGGAAGAAGAAGGAGGAGGAAAAAGAGAAGGAGAAGGAGAAAGAAGAAGACAATGAGAATGAGAAGAACAAGAAAAGAAAAAGAAACCCATGTTTAAACATTTGGCCTTCAAAGTGACATGTCAGAGAAGGAGTAAGGAATCTCCAAATAGAGGTTCCCTTGACTCCAACTATGGCTATTGATCTAGAGGACGGTTTTCCAGAGAAAGAAGTCAAATTGAATTGGCTGATCCATGGCATCTAGCATTACCCACAATTCCACATAACGGATGGTGATATCCATGGACATTTCTCTTCAGAGTGGAAAATGGGGGTTTTGGCTGGTCTAGTCCCTTTCTGAGAGGGAGAGAACAGTCAACCCTCCAGTGCCATGAGTCAGACACATTGGCTACTTCACACTTAGAGGTAGCTTGGTTCAGTCATGTGCCAGTGTCTAGACTTCTTGTCCTCCATCACCCTTGTTTTCCATTAGATGACTTGGGTGAGTTTATAGCATTTCCAATTGCAACAGCTATGATTCTACCTTTTCTCTTTTGACCTCCCTCCACATCCTGATTGTTAAACATAGAAAAGACCACGTCCAGTAATTGGGTCCACTAGCCCACTTAGGGGACCTAAGGGAACTTTCACAGGCAAGGTCCCCAGGTTAAAGAATGCATGTGTGCAAGACATCAGCAACGCCACCAGGCAGCATGGAGCACAGCAGAGTGCAAGATTCACCTGCATCTTCATCTAACTCTTATACAGGTTGGCATCACCTGTTTACATTCTTACATGCTAGCCTCATCGGTGCATGTGTAGTTGTCTACTGTTAGGTCATGGTTATATGACTGTAGCCCACTGTGCACTTGTGCTAGACAGTGAGGTCATGTGCTCAGATGTCCTTAGTACCCCTGAGCTTTGAAGAAGTCTGCGTGGCTCCCCACATCCCACCCCCTCAAAGGGCAGGAGTACATAAAGGTAACATTTCATATGTAAGAGGGCGTAAGTATGTCCTTGTGCTGCAGTCAGCAAAGCAAGAGCTATGTGGTTTTGCAAAATCACTTTTCTCGTTCGAGCATCTCATCCATGAGCAATGTCAAAGCCTGGCACATAGCATTTAAAGCCTGGGCCATGTGCTGAGCTAGGGCTTCAACCTGAAGGGCTAGGTCTCTGGTTCTTGCCCCTGGTCAGATGCTACCCCTAGCAGTCATTGCAATGCCTGGTCAAGGCGTCTGCTAAGTCATTTCCCAGCTAGAGGAGAGGCTTATATCCTGAAACATGATACCCTACATGGTAGTGTCTTGGCCATACTCCTATAAGTCTCACCATAATTTGGATTCTACAAGGGACAGTGCCCTACCTGCCAGTCCTCAGCTGCCCAAGCCAGGAGCCACAGCATCAGCCAGAGGTCCTTCTTTTCCTTCTGTATAGGGACTGAGGATCAAGTTTTGTAGTCTGTCTCCTTAGACAGGTTCCTGGGTTGTGTATGTCATGGTTCCCAAACCATTGTCCTTTTGGTTGCCAATGTGGCAGCTGAGAAAGAGGCCTGCTGTTGGAGGGACATCCCCCAACTTGTAAGAGTAGAGGCCTGTGCCACTCCACTCCTGAGATGGGCTGTCCACGTCCATATCCAGCCCTCTATTGGGTGTTTTGTCTGTACTTTTATGGTCTTTTGTCTTGTGATGCTTTCACAGGCATGCAAAGCATATACTTGTGCCCTCTGTTTCTCAATCAGGGAATACCTTCCACAGCTGTGACCCAAACCCAACAGGGTACTTTTGTTTCCACTGTTTCTGCCATAGGCCCCAGCTAAATCCATTATCACCCACACTGACGGTTAGGATAAATGGCAGGTAAGGGTCCATGACTCATAGGCCTTGCACTTGTCCAACAGCCCTCTTTGAGTTCTGAAAAGCAGCTTCTGTTACATCTGTCCAGTCCCATGTAGCACCCTTCCCGATCATCCAGTATAAGGGGTGCTCTGTGGACATCCACCAGAAGCCTAGCAAGCCCACGTACACCTGTAACTGGCATACTGCCATAGGTCTGGGGTGTGCTTGGATCTTATCAACAACAGCATCAGGAATTACATTCATGTTACCTGACCAAGTAACACCCAAGAATGTGACAGACAAGCTAGATCCCTGGACCTTGTCTTCCTTCACCTCCCCCACTCTTGCCACCACCAAAGTTTCCTTCAGGCTGTGTGTGGTTGCTTCCAAATCTGCAATGTAATCAGAGGTTAACATAATATCATCAACATAATGAAACAGTAACACGGAACGTGGCTTGATCCAGGTGGCCATGTCTTGGGCCAACAAGCCATGAAACAAAGTTGGGCTAGCAGATAGCCTGGAGGCAACACCTGGAAGGTACACTGCCTACTCTCCCAGGTGAAGGCACATTGACCTTGACTGTCAGGTGCAATAGCAATAGAGAAGAAGACTTAGCCAAATCTACGAGATAATAATTCTGACCCAGTGTCAGGGTGAGACAATCCATCAAGTCTGAGACACTACCACATGCAGCAGAGGAGTCACTTTGTTTCTTGGTAACCCACAGTCATTTCCCATGTTCCATCTGGCTTCCACCCAGGCCCTACTGGGGAGTTAGTTGACATGGCTCTGGGCAGGGCATATCAACCCTGCTCTTTTCAGCTTAAGATAGTCTGTCCTGTCTCCTCATGACCTCCAGGTAGCTAGTACTGCTTCCTGACACCTGTGTGACCTGTGGGAGAGTCAGTGGTGCGTGGTGTGCATGGCTTCAGACTATGGTTTTTACCACACAAATTTGCAACCAGAATTCCCCATGTGGTACCTAGACAATCAGCAGTCAGTGTGTCCAACCTAGTGTACATTTAGCAACTAGAGAAACATAAACATCATACAGGTGTTGGAGCAAGTGCCCAGTGCCCAGGGTCACCTGGCCTTCTGGATCATGATGTAGTGACCTCCATACCCTTCCACGTGTGCAGTAGGTCCTGTAAAATGGTCTGGGTTGCCCTATATTAGCACTGACCCTGCTCTGGTATTCACCAACACTAGTACATGCTTCCCCTTTTTGGGGGACATGTCAATTCCACATGTGACCTCTGGTCTCCTGGGACCCCCATGATCTTGATACCTTGGCCAGTGTCACTTCTTCCTGTTTCATCAGGGCTGCTTTGGCCTGCTGGCCCTGGCCCATCAGCTGGTACTGCTGCTCAGGGCATAATTGCCTCCACAGGGTCAGCAACACATCCAAAATTTGCCCATCTGATTTATCTGTAGCTGGGCCATCGGCCAGCAAGTTGACACAGTTCTGGTGCCAACTGACCTCAGTGTCCTTGGGGGAATGATTCGGCTTACCTGGGGCCCCCCTCATTTTTTCGCCTGCCAGTATAGTTTTTACAGGCCTCACCTTACCTTGATGCTTTACTTCTATGTCTTCCAGCCTGGCCAAGGCATCCACAGCATTGTTGATTAGCTGATCTGTAAAGGGGCGAGATGGGCTGCCACTGACCCAAACATTCTAGCCGGCCTGCTTGCCGGGATCATGTCCCTCATGCATGCCATCAGCAATTACTCATCTGGGCTACAGTCCTGCAGGGGAACATCATTTGCTGCATGTTTATGTCACATAGCACAGTTATCAAGTCTAAATAGGTTGTCCATTTAGTGACTTGTTCTGACAGGCCACCCTCATTTTCCCAAACTAGGTGACTGCTACCATCAACCAATTTATCAAAGTCTGATGACCTGCTTTTGGAGGAGGCAAATTTCCCAGCCTTGCAACATGAGCTCTGCGGCAGCCAGCCATTGCGCAAGGTCCTCCTCTATCCGCTGTAGCTGGCCTACAAGGCATTTGCCTCTTGATTTATGCAGTGGAAGAGAGTGAAGAACAGGTAAGCCACCCGCCCTGCCATGTTATGCCATGTCCGCCTTTCACTTCCAAGGCTTGCAAGACATTCCCAGGCTCCAACAGGACTGATTCCCAGTCCTTCAGGGCCTTCCAAGCCACCAGAAAGTGACTAAAGGCAGCCATGGAAAGATCAAGGGTCACTTATCAGCCATTCCCCGGGGCTCTCCTTTGCTTTTGGGCATTGTTTCTACAGCTACCACAGAATCACATACCTTGATGTCCTTGGCAGCTATGTGCCAGTTATTGGTGCTCCAGGAGCCCAAGGGAGATTTTCACAGGTGTGATCCCCTGGTTAAAGAATGCACATGTGTAAGACATCAGTGACACCACCACGCTACATGGAGCAGAGCAGAGCACACAAGAGCCACCTGCGTCCTTATTGTATAATTCTTATACAGGTTGTTATCATCTATTTATGTTCTTACATGATAGCCTCATTGACACGTGCATAGCTGACCACTGTTAAGTCATGGTTATACAACTGTGTCCCACTGTGCACTTGTGCTAGCCAGCATGTGCTGGGACGTCCTTATATGCCCCCTTTGGAGAAGTCTGAATGGTTCCCCACAAGGTCATAGATATCTGGAGTCCCGACTGAAGTTTCTTCATTAAAAAGATGGGAGACAAAAACTCAACTAAAAAACTGCTAGATTAACAATAAATTCAGTAGCGTAGATAGATACAAAGTCAACATTCAAAAATCAATAGCCTTCCTGTACAGGAATAACAAACTCACTGAGAGAGAACTTAGGGAAACAATACCTTTCACCTTGGCATCCTGGGAACAAATCTAATAAAGGATGTAAAAGACCTCTACATTGAAAACTACAGTACTCTGAAAAAGAAGATTGAAAAGGATATTAGGAAATGGAAAGATATCCCTTGTTCTTTGGTAGGAAGAACAAATATAGTGAAAATGGCCATACTTCCCAAAACTGTTAGACAGATTTAATGCAATTTCGATCAAAATTCCAACATTCTATCTCTCAGAATTAGAGAAAACATTCCTAAAATTCATCTGGAACCAGAAGAGATCTAGAAAAGCAAAGGCAATTCTGGCAACAAAGGCAAGGCAGTAGGCATGACAATCCTTGACTTGAAATTATACTATAGAGCTACTGTGGTAAAAACAATATGGTACTAACAAACAAAACAGTTTTTAGATGATGTAGAAACAACTCCAGATACATTCAGTCACCTTATATTTGACAAAGGTTCCAAAAACATTCGCTGGAAGAAAGATAGCCTCTTTAATAAATAGTGGTGGAAAAACTGGCTCTACACATACAGAAAATTAAAGTTGGAACAATATCTTTCACCATGCATTGAACTAAATTCAAAATGGATCAAAGATCTAAATTTTTTTGTGTGGGGGGTACTGGGCATTGAACTCAGGACTGTGCTCTTGCAAGGCAGGCACTTATGCCGCTGAGCTAAATCCCCAGCCCCAAAGATCTAAATATTGAAATAAAAACATTAAATCCACTTGAAGATAGAATAGGTAAGGTTTTTTTTTTTTTTTTGTAGCAGGGAATCAAACTCATGACCTTGCATTTAGCAGGCAAGTGCTTGAACTACTGAGCTAAATCTCCAGCCCAGAATAGGTAAAACTCTTGAAGACATTGGTGTAGGTGAAGACTTTAGGAATAAAACCCTTATTGCACAGGACTTACAGGACTTATCACAAAGAATGAACAACTGCGGTCTTATTGCATTAAAAAAAAAAACTGGGCTGGGGATTTAGCTCAGTGGCTTAAACGCTTGCCTGGCAAGCGCAAGGTCATGAGTTCGATCCCCGGTACCAAACAAAACAAAACAAAAAAACTTTTGCACAGCAAGAGAAACCATCAAGAGAGTGAAGAGAAAACCCACAATGTGGGGGAAAATGTTTGTCAGCTGTACCTCAGACAAAGGATTACTATTGAGAACATATAAAGAACTAAGAAATATCAGACCTCCCAAATATAAAGACCTAACCCAAAAATCGGCATCTGAGTTGAATACACATTTCTCAGATGTAGAAATACAAACAGCAAATAAACATATAAAAAATGTTCAACATCACTGGTCCTTTGAGACATGCAAATCCATTAAAACAACACGGAGATTCCATCTCACCCTGGAAAGAATGGGTATCATCAAGAAATCAACCAACAACAAATGCTGGACGGGCTGTGGGGAAAAAGGAACCCTTTTCCACTGTTGGTGGGAGTGCAGACTGGTGCAACCACTGTGGAATTTAGTATGGAGACTCCTCAAAAAACTAGGATTAGAGGTCCCATTTGACCCAGCTATTATTCCCCTCCTGGGTACCTTCCCAGAAGAATTAAAAACATACCAAAGTGATATATGTGCACCCATATTTATAGCAGCACAATTTGTAATAGCTAAATCTTGGTACAACCCAAATGCCCATCAACTGATGAATGGATTAAAAAAATATGGTCAGGCTGGGGATTTAGCTCAGCAGTCCTAGTGCTGGTAAGCGTGAGATTGTGAGTTTGATCCCCGGTACCCCCCCCCAAAAAAGGAGTATTCCTCAGTCATACATAAGGATAAACTGGAGAATTTTATAGGTAAATGAATGCAACTCGAGCCCAAACTCATAAGTGAAATAAATCAGACACATATGTGCAAACATAACATCGTCTCACAAATGTGAGAAACTGAAAGAGTAAGTAAGAGCCAAAATGCACAGTAAATATTAGAAAATGGAAAGAAATTGTTCAAAAGGAAAGAGAAACTGGGATGGGGAAAAGGAGAGAAGAAGGAAGGAAAAAGAAAAAATTATATATACACACACACACACAAGATAGTTATCCTACTAATTTCCCCTAGTTTATTGAAAAGAAAAGTTCATGCTAATATTGTTTGGACAATTAAATGTCTATATCTTGTACTCTGAGTAACTAATTTAAAGATAACAATATGCAATGTATTAACCATTGTTATTAACTCCTATTATCTTGTTTTGAAATGTTGTTTTATTTTTTGTTTCTCTTTAAAAAAAAGAAGAAGATGGGAGAGACCAGGTGCCCCAGAGACAGGTGGGGATCTGAGGACAGGATCATCAAAGATGTCTGTCTCTCCCTCAGGGCCCACTTTCAATATCACAGTTTCTGGGCTTTTCCTGAGATAAAGGGTCACAAAAGCCTGAACATAAGGGAAAACCCTTTACCTCCTATGTTTTAAGCAGAGACAACGTAACTGAAATATAGTCTCGTAGTTTAAACTGGCATCCTGTAGCCATCTTTTACCATTTCCTAGCTCATACTAAACTGAAACATTATCACAATAGTATGTGAACCGTTCCTTCAAATTATCAGGGTCATACCTTTCCCACTGATCCAGGGTGCCGCCCAGTGGCAAAGTCTGTGGAATCAGCAGACGTGGTTCCTGAGGTTTCCCATGATTTGTCTTGGGGGCTCTAAAGAGACACCTAGGTCTCAGGTGCTTAAGACAGCATCTCATCCAGGAGAAGGAGACCGGATGAGCCCACAAAGCATCCCTCATGAGACTCAAGTAGCCACTAGACAAACACCTCTGTTCAAAGCTAGGGTGATGCTAGCGTCTTTCATAGAAGCATAGAGGGAAGCCTACTAAGGGCTTGTTGTCTCTATCCTGGGCCCCAGTGAGTCCTTAGGGAGATTGGGTTGAGCCACTTGATGGCTGTATCTAATCCAGCCCTTTGATACTCCCATCAGGGTGAAGTCCTTCTCCACCAGGACTCCATTTGCCATGTTGAACAATTTGATGGTTCATGCAGGGTGGAGCCCCTTGGGAAATAACATCTTGGGATGTCCTTAGGCATTTTGAACCACTTGATGGTTCTAGAGTGGTACCTCAGTTTATGAACTCAATCTTCTCAACAATTCTGGTTGCAAACCAAACTAGATGAGAACCAAATCAAATTTATCCATAAGGTCAACATTTAATCTAACCAATGGATTTGATTTGGTTCTTATCCAACTGAGTTTGTAACCAGAATTGTGGAAAGGATATCAAGTCTGTGACCAAGGTCCCACTGTACTTAAACAGGGTGGAGTCACTATGCCTTGCATTTACTCCAACAATGAAAAACAGCGCTTTGCTTAAGGCAGTAGAGATGGAAAGTTTTTTTTTTTTAAAGAAGAAAACCTTTAAAAATCCTAAGGATGAGGATGACTGTCTTTTGACTCCCAGTTTCATGAGCTAAGCTGCACTGGCTATTCTTTTGTCTCACTCAAGCCATCAGGCATATGTCTCTAAGTTACCTGCATTTGGTTAGAAAAAGCAAGGAAGGGAAACAAACATGGTGGAAGCCACATGGTTGATCCACACAGGAACCAGTCACATGATAAGACAAGATGGTGGCCAGTCATATGTGACCTAGACTAAGATGTCACCCTGAGAATTAAATGATCATCTAGGAAAAAGGCACAGATTAGGTCTTTGAGCACAAAAAGGAATAAACTGGGGTAGGTAGCTTATTTAGGGAGGCTACCAAATTACCAATGGCTATGCCCCTCTATCCACAAAGAATGAGAAATCTGCCTAAAGTATTATGGAAAACAGAAACATGAGGCTATTTTAGAGAAAAATAAAACATTTAATCTAACCAATGGATTAAATGGTCTCCTGGCTGGTTCACCAAATATGTTACTGGGTTTTGGGAGTTGGAGTTTCTTTCTGGAGGTGGTTTTATGGTTCTTTCTGTCCTGAGCAAAGAATTGGTTCATACTAGTGCAAATGGCAGCAAAATGTTGTTAAGGGTAGGAAAAGAAACGGCCTGCAGAGCAAGTTTGAGCTAAGTAAAAATAGGAAAACAAGTACACCCTACAGCATGAGGGTGGGCCATCCTGTAGCAGCAAACACAGTGGGCCACAGAGCAATTTTAAAAAATAAATAAACTTTATTTTATAGAGCAGTTTTAGGTTTACTGTGAAATTGAGGGCAGAGTGTAGAGTTCCCACAAATTGCTGGAAGTCCCCAGTCTCCACGAGCCTTGCTAATCCACAGTCACTGGGAGTTTTTGTTTACATTTCCTTCCATGTGGTAGTGTAACACTATGCCGCTCCAGTGCTTCACAATCCGCAATCTTTTAAACAGCTTTAGTCCGTGTATGTGTGCGTGCCTGTGTATTTATTTATTTACTTTTACAGATCGCAGTACTGGGGATTGAAGCCAGGGGCTACACTGAGACAGAGCTCAACCCCTGTCCTGGCATAAGAACCCAGGGATAGGTAGGGGACAGGATCAGAGCTGGAATTAGGGTCAGGGTCCAACTGTGTGTACCTTGTCTCTTGCTTGCAGGCTGGGGATCATCTATAAGATGAGAGTAAAGAGTATGCTTCTGAAACGCACTTAAGTATGACTGTGGTTTATGGAGTACAAAGCCACAAGACTATGAAACCAGTGGTCATAGTCCCATAAGGACAGGGAGCACTCCTCCCTTCAGCCCACTCAGCAGCCTTCACGATGCCACCGATAAGGGCAGAGATCGCCACGCCCCCCTTTATCCATGGCTCCGCCCCCATCCGCGCATGCGCGATGCGGAAGTGTGGGTTAAAGGAGTCAGATAAGGGGTGAGAGGTGTCGGGGCTGGTTTCACTGCTGGCTTCTAGTTCCGCCCCCTGACCCTCTGTGTCTACAGAGGGAGGAGGTGGGAAGGGAATGTTTATGGACTCACCTCAGGGCGAGGCCGCGGGTTTAAGGCCCGCCCCCTTCTCCCGGTTACTTAAAGGGGTCAGCTGTCTGTCCCTTGGTCCCTCCAGGAGCGGTCAGCCAGCGCGGGTTTCGAGGCTAGTTTTCGGCTCCTTTTCTCTGGCGACTTCGTCAGCGTCATACTGGCCCTCACGTTCACACACACTGGAGGCCACCCATGCGCTGATGGAGGAGGCCCTGCAGCACCTGGCAGGACCGGAGGTGGGGGTGGGGTGGGCAGTGGGTGTTGTTCAAGAAGGCCTCGAACCTGAGAACACTGCAGTCCTAAAAAATAGCAAGATAACTGATGTTGGGTTGGGGAATTCATTCCCAGCCAGAAAGTGACCTTGGGTGGGGTACAGCTTGGTATATACTGACCCAGAAAGATTCTTAAAAATACCGTCCGCAGCTCGGCTGTGGGTGGCTGGGCCTCGGCGATCCTCCATTGTTGTGGATCACACTGCTTTCTACCAGAGGGCCGGATCTGGGGCCACTGACCCAGGCAGGCAGACTTCTGTCCCTCTTCCTGTGCTTTGAAATATAAAACTTAATCCACAAGCTCCTCATCCAGAACCCACAGAGCAGCCAACTCTAAAACAGATCTTGCAGCACCCGTGGCTACCCTGGGGTGCACCTTCCCAGAATCCTCCTCCTGAGCCCATTCCCAAGCACAGGAAGACCAGCGTCCTAGGCATCCTGACCAGGACTGGCCCACTAACCATCACTGCAAAGCCCTGAGGCTCAGGACCTGTGACCACCTGATGGCCACAGGTTTGCTCCTGAAGCACTAGGCCCACAAGCCAGTACCAGTTCCACTGCGGGCTCAGGCCTGCAAATGAGGAGGTGCTGCTGTTGTCCCCCCGGATCTGGTGCCCTCAGCTCTCCTCCCAAGGAGGACGGCCATCAGGCCTGCCAGCCACACTGGCCCTTCTCCCGGGGGGAAGCCCCGGAGCACCAGGGGGAAGAGGCTCCCAGCCTCCCACTCAAGTGTGCGGTTCACCCTGCCAGCACAGCCCCGATCACGGCCTCCTGCTCCAGCTCCCGCACCGCCTCATCCCGAGTCCTCCATGGGCCCGGGCTGTCTGGCAGCGGGGGATGGCGTGGATTCGGTTAGCAGGCTTGATGAAGGAGCCAGACAATACGCCCGAGAGCAGTGTGCCCGGTTGCCTGCTCCAGTGGCCTCTGTCCCGCACACAGCACACGGGTCTGAAGCATCACAGGCTTCTGTGACTCCTTGAGCCACCTGGAGTCCTGAAGGGCTGGGGACACTTCCCTCTGCCCCATCTCGGGTCCCTCTGTGTGCCCCAGAGGAGGAGGCTGCAGTGAATCACCTTGCAGGCCCCCTCTAGTGGAGCTGGAGGGGAAAGGAGAGGGGAAGTCGCCTCTGCATCCTGAGGGGGGACAGAGGGTGTGCAGCCCCTGGAAGGCTGTGCAGGCCCCAGGAGCTGAGATCCAGGGGGAAGAGGGAGAGGGGGAGGAGGAAAAAGAGGAGGAGGAGGACCACCAGGAAGAAAAGGAGGAGAAGGGGGAGGGAAACAGGAGGAGGAGGGGGGAGGGGCTTACCTGACCTGTGTTCTGCTGTCCCAACTGCATGTTCAGGCCAAGCTCTCATAAGCCCTGGCTCGGGGCAGGGCTGACTGCAGAGCACTCATTTCCCAGCCCATTGGTACAGGTGATGCCAGACCCCAGCTGCTTGCCGACCCCTGGCTGGAGACTTCAGCTCTTCCCCACCTGGGTCTCCCCACAGGCTCTGGGTGTTTCCTGGCACAACAGATCCCTTGTGCCCGTGGGAAGCATCCAGGAGAGACACCAGGAGCAGGAGCATGACAACTTGAGCTGGGGTCTTTCATGGCCCAAACTAGGAAGTGCCGCTCCATGGCTTCTGTCTCACGGGAGTGGCCCTGGAGTGATGTGGCAGGGACTCCACGGGGTGTGGTCACCAGGAGTGGAGGACTCCACACAGGGGCTGATGGGGCTGCCTTCCACGGTCAAGGTCTGCAGAGGTCTCATTGGTCCGACTCCCCCACCTGCCCACCCAGTGCTGGCTGCCTGCTGCCACCTGCCTTCCTAGGGCCCTGCTCAGCACTGCAGGAGGCAGCATGCCCTGTGCCAGCCTGCTGTGCGGCGGGAACTTCAGGAAGCTGCTCCACTCCCACACAGTAAGTCTGCAGGACAGGCGTCACTGCCCACACTTACAAAAGGAGAAGAGGAGAAGTGGAGAGATTCACTCAGCCACCATCTGCTCTGTCACAGGACCAGGCGTCCGTTCCCAAGGGTGTCATTCATTCTTCACGACACAGCTTCCCCTGCCACTGTCCCTGCTCCTTGGGAACTGGCCCCTGTGAGGGTCCAGGGCTCCGTGTAATCAAAGAATGTAAAACGTGTCCTTAGTAAATTTTTTGTGTGATGCTGAGGTTTTGTTACCAGGTTTTGGGGTGCTCACTGGGTCTCAAACAGAGAATTGTACAAAACAAGCAAGAATGGTGACAGTTTATTGGAGACAGTAAAAGTGGAAGACAACGGAGAAACTGGCTCTGCAGAGGGAACTCGGGCTGGGAAGAGAGAAGGAAAGAGAAGCCCACACCCTGGGGAGCACAGGGCGGCTGCTGTGAGCAAAGCCGTGGGTGAGCGCCCCCTGGCGCCCGGGACGGTTTATCTCCTCCACGCACCACAGGAACCCAAGGGAACGTTCAGGAGTCGGGTTGCGGGATCTGGTCACACCTGTCTCCCCGGCCATTCTCAGCCTCCCCTTCTCCCTGTCTCAGTGTGGACCCAGGGCTCTGTAAATGCCAGACAAATGCTTGTCTACCACTGAGCCACCCCCGGGCCCCACTCCCAATGTTCTATGATGATTACATTCTGAAAATACTTTGGACATGCTAGGTTAGAGAAAATATATTATTAGAGTTACTTGTACAGGTTGCTGCTGTTTGTTGTTGCTGTTATTGATTTTGTTTTTGTGGTGTTTTGGAGGCTGGGTCTCGCTATGTGGTTCAGGCTGGACTTGACCTCACTATGAGCCCAGAGTGGCCGCCAACTCCCAGCAATCCTACTGCCTCAGCCTCCCCTCTGCTGGGCTCACAGGCACACGCCACCTCGCACAGCCTTAGAGACAGCTGACAAGGACCGTGTCGGGCCTGCTGGAACTGCGCAGCTTGTCTATGTGCTGCTGCCTGCTCAGGGAGACAGTCTGTTGGGGGGTGGGTCTCCAGGCTTGTCTCCAAGTCCCCTTACAAAGGAAGTGCGCTTTTCCTCAGAGTCCGTGCTCTGTGGGTCTGTTGGAGGTCACTTCAGAGGGAGCAGCCATCACCCTTGCAAGTCACCAAATCTCCACGAGTCTGGGTGATCTGCAATAACTGAATGGCGCCTTTTTTCTTGTTTTTTTGCTTCCATTTTCTTCCTAGTAGTGCTTCTCAGTGCTCGTGTTTAAACAGTTTTAGGGTATCTGTCTCTGTATTTATTTATTTATTTATTTGGCACGAGATCTCACTGTCTAGTTCAGGCTGGCCTTGAACTCACTATGTAGCTCAGCCTGGTCTCAGACTTGCTGAGATCCTCCTGCCTCAGCCTTTAGTGCTGGAACTACCAGTGTGTGCCATGGCACCAGATTTTATATTTTTTTATACTAGGGATTGAACCATGGCCTAACACTGAGCTAGATCCCCAGCTCTTTTTATTTTTAAGCCAGAATCTGGCTAAATTGTCCAGGCTGCACATGAACTCTGGTCCTCTTGCCCCAGTCTCCTGAGTAGCTGGGATTACAGACATGTACCACCATGCCTGGCCTTATTGTATAATATAAAATCCACTATTTGAGCCTGGTGTGGTAATGCACACTTGTAATTCCAGCACCCTGGGAGGCAGAGGCAGGAGAGAGGATTGCATGTTTAACCCTGAACTGGTTCTATTTGGCAACTCAGTAAGACCCTGTCAAAATAAAATAAAATAAAATAAAATAAAATAAAAGGAGTGGAGATAGAGCTCAGTGCAAAGGCTACAGGTTCAGTATCTAGTTACATAGAAAAGAAGGAAGGAATGAAGCAAGGAAGGAAGAAAGAATGAAAGAGAGAGAGAAACCACAGTCTGGTGAGTCTTAATAAATTTACACAGCTGTGTAACCATCACTATGTTCCAGGGTTTCTCCACATCATATCTTCCTGTTACGTGTTTAAAAAGATATAGTAACTCATAAGTTATACACACTAACGGGTTCTCCTGTGATGTTCTATTCATTTGAGGCAAAGTTCAGCATCCTGAAACACTTCAGCAACTCCATTTTCCTCGCTGATAAACAGATGCCAAGGTAATGAAGAGCTTCTGACCACTGCCCTCCTCTCACTGTAAAGCGCCCCATAATAAGCTGGGGACTTTGCAGAGTGGCTGGCTGGCATTTCTGGTAAACGCAGCCTTAAAGATGAAACCACACAGCTCCTGCCCAGGGAACAGCCTGTGAGAATCACAGCCTGTGACGAGTTGGGCTTGGGCTGGGCAGGAAGGAGAAGGTGCATGGCCCGGGTGAGGTCAAACCTCACTCAGTCATATTTTTGATCAAAGTACAAACTAAACTGTGTAAATCAATAAATGAAATGCATCACAAAAAGGCAAGCAAGAGTAGAAATCACATGGTTATTTCAGTAGATGCACAAAATGTCTTTGACAAAATCCAACATCAGTTCAGGCAGAAACCCTAAAGAAAATCACTATAGAAGTTCACTAACCTCAACGTGATAACAGCCATTTATGACCAGCTCTCTGCTAGTACCCTATTAAGGGAGGAAAAGCTAAAGTCTTCCCTCTAAAGTCAAGAACAAGACAAGGAGAATGATCACTGAGATATTTATAAATAAATGGATGCAACTTAGGACCATACTCATAAGAGAAATAAACCAAACTCACGTGTAAATACTGTATAGTCTCCCTAGTGTGAGAATTAGTAAGAGTATACAAGATTTTATGGTAATCATGATGCCCCATTTACATAGCTTTGAAGCCTTTTAATGTTTTTATTCATCAGTTGCAATGATTTTATTCTGTTTTGTTTGACTTTATTATATGTGATGGTATGAACAGCTGTTTTGAAGAAAACAAAACATTATGGTAGCCATTGCTGATTTAATATTGTCTTGCTTTGAAGTCCTACCATGCTTTTATTCTTCTCTTACCATCGGTTCTATCATGTTGTGTCTTACTGGGATTTTAATATATGTGATAGTATAAACAAATTTTTTATGGAAAATGAGATATTATAGTAGCCACTGATCATTTTCTGTTATTTGGTTCAGAATACCCTGTAATTCTTTCATTCTTTTGAATGGTTTTATAATATTTTGTTATGTTTGATATTATTGTATTTGAAGCCATGCTCAACTATTGCAAAAAAAGAGACATTATGGTAGCTACTGTTAATATCCGGTTGTCTTGTTGTAAAGTGCTGTGTTGCTTATGTTGTTCTGTTCTGATCTGCTCTGTTCTGTCCTCTTTTGTTTTATTCTCTTTAAAATTAAAAAAAATTAAAAAAAAAACAAGACAAGGATGTTCGCATCACCACTCGTGTTCAACATAGTCCTTGAAATGTTATTCAGAGAAATTGGGCAAGAGAAAGAAATTAAAGGGTTTCATATAGGAAAGGACAAAGTTAAAATATCATTTTTCCAGTTGTCATGATCCCTGACTTCAGGACCGTTTCCCCTCCTCAAAAAAAAGAGTTCCACCAAAGGCTCCTAGAATTCATAACCAAATTCAGCAGCATAGGAAGATAAAAAACAAACAAGTAAAAATCAATAGCATTCCTACACACTAATAATGAACTCTTTGAAAAATTTAGGAAAACAGTACCACTCACAATAGCATAAAAAAAAGTAAATACTTAGGTGTTAACTAAGGAAGTGAAAGCCTCAGCAGTGAAATTACACAGGACTGAAAAAAACATTGAGGAGGACATCAGACAATGGAAAATATCCCCATTCTGGTTAGGCAGAACCAACACAATCAAAATGGCTACATTCCAAAATGGAGATACAGATTTAATATGATCCCAATCAAAATACTAATAGCATTTCTCACAGAGCTTGAGAACCATCTTGAAAATGATCTGGAAACAGATGAGAGCTCGAATAGGAAAAGCAATCCCAGGTAACAAACGCAAAGCAGGTGGCATCACAATCCCAGAAATCAAAGTTATACTATAAAGCTACAGTGATTGAAACAGCACAGTGCTGGAGCAAAAACAGATCTGTGGAATAATGAGACACAATAGATGAAGTGGAAACAAGCCTACAGCCTAGGCACACAGAACTATTTGATCTTTTTCTTTTGTACTGGGGATTATTTGATCTTTGAAAAGGAGCAACAACATATATGGAGGAAGAGAGGCTCTTCAATAAAATGGAGCCAGAAGATTGCACATCCACATACAGAAGAGTAGGTCCAGACCCGAGTCTCTCACCGTCCACTATACTGATGTCAAGATGGGTCAAAGATCTAAATACTAACACAGAAACGGTCTGCTTGAAGAGAACATATACACAACACGTAAAGCCACAGGCATTGCCAAGCACTTCCTGGACAGAGCCCCAGTGGCCCAAGAAATAATACTGAGAGTCAGAACATGGGATCCTAGCAAATTAAAAAGCTTCTGCAAAGCAGAAAGCCAACAAAACATAGAGACGATCTACAGACTGGGAAAAGAGATTTCTACTAACCATTCCATGGTCAGAGGAATAACTTGAAGACTATGTAAAGAACAGCAAATCTGTCCCCCTAAACAAAACATTTTGATTCAAAATGAGCAACCCAGATGAATCCATCTTCCTCAGAATAAGAAGAAGAAATGGCCAATAAATACATGGAGAAATGCTCAGCATCACTAGCCATCACAGAAACACAAATTAAAACTACACTTAGATACCACCGTTTTCTGGAACGAATGACCTTCATCAAAAAAACTTCAATAATAACAAAAGCTGGCCAGGCTGGGGGAAAAGAAGGCTACTACACTGTTTGTGGGAAAGTAAAATAGTACCACCACTCTGGAAGTCAATTTAGGGATGCCTCAAAAAACTAAAACTATTGTTCTACCCTTCTTTTCTGTTTTTCTGTTTTCCTTAATTTTCTTTTCTCTCTTAAAAAAAAGAGAACAATATGCAATATAACAACCATTGTTAAATTTCTTTCATTCTGTTTTGAAAACCTATATTGTTATTGTTTTGAGTTTGATGTTGTTGTTTATGCCTTTTGCTTTTTGTTCTCCTTTTCTGACTTTTCTCTTTTCTAAATTAAAAAAAAAAAAAAACCTAAACTAGAAATTGCATTTGACCCAGCAATCCCCCTCCTAGGTATCTTCTTAAAGAGCTAAAATCTTCACAGTATGGGAATATGTGCTTAAAGCAGCACAATTTAATAGCTGGATCTTAGAACTGCATCTATGTCAGTCAACAGAGGAATGCATGAGGAAAATGTCATACACAGTGGAGTTCTATGCTGCCATAAAGAGATAAACCTGAGGCTTCAAGGGTAAATGGATACAGCTTGAGAACATCATGTCGGGTGAAATAAGTCAGGCACACGAGATCAAATATTGGGTGGTTTCTGTTCATATGATAAATAATATGCATAGTATATACACTATATTACATGTTATACCCACACACACAAAGAGCAAAATAGAATAGTAAATTGAGAGATCAAATACTTCCCCAATTTACAGATTCTATTGTTTTAAAAATATTTTAATAAATATGCTAATTATTGTCATGTATACTCCTAGTTTATCCTAGTTCATTGAAAAGAAAGTTTTGTGTTATGTTTCTCTTCCCTAAGAATCTTGTTAGTCTATACGCCTTGTACTCTGGGTAACTGCTTTGCAGATGATACCCAGTGTAAGAGCTAGTGTTATTCTCTTATCATTTGAGTATGAAATTTTATCCGCTTTTCTCATAAAATGAAAAAAAAGTGAAGTGAAAGTGTTCATCTCTCTTTGTGTTTTCTACAATGTTTTCACGCTCATTACCAACAGCTGTGTTTGCCTCAGGCCTCCAAGTGACGCAGACCTGTCAGGGCCACACCCTTCAGGTCACCCTCACTTTGGAGGCCAGTCCCAGCACACTTGGGCCCTCCCTCAGGCGCGGGGCTCTGGACCCGCCAGCTTTGTCAACTGCGTCCAGGGGCTAGGAGGTGACGCTCCAGGGCAGCCCTCGACAGGCCCGGGTCGGAGCTGCTGAGTCCTGGCCTCCTCAGTGCGGTGGGACAGGCTGAGCTGGGATCTTCAGGGCCTCTCAGGGGGTCCCCAGTGGGGTTGAGGCCCCAGCCCTCAGCACCCATCTCTGCTTCCCTTATGGATTTCCTCTCTTCCTCATCTCACTTTCCCTCTCCTCACCCCACTTCCTCAGACCGTTTCTTCACACATGTGCTCCTCGCTGGAGGATTTGGTTCTGTCCACACTGAACCCACCGAAAACTGAGTGGGAAACAGAAGCTGATGAAGTGTCTCATACATCTGACTTCCCCAGCGCCACTGCGCAGCCTCGCCTCCCATTACCACGCTCCTGTCCCAGGCCTCTCTGGCTCACCTGCTCTGATTCCTCTGTTGGCTGCTGACTGGACCAAAGTCGACCATGCATTTGAGTGAAAAGGGAAAGGGATTTGTTTAAAGCTAACTCTGAGGAGAGGAGGGGCCCTTTGCCTCAAATTCCCATCTCTCCATTTACAGGGGGAAGGGCTCTTCTGTAGCAAGGACCAGAGGGGAGGGGGAACCCAGAGATGTGATACAGATTTTATACTTGTTTATAGCCATTTTTAGCTCACCTTCTATTTTTTTAAAAAATACAAAACAAAACAGACTAAGAACTAAAAGCATGTTCACATTCATGAAAAATCAAACCCTAATAATCAAGAAAAAAATCAAAGACAAAGAAAAAAAGAGAAATTTCTCTGTGATTTCAAGCCTGTGGCTATACTGTGGGGTCTACTCTTTTGTGGTAGTGTCCAGTTCAGCAGGTATCTCCACTGTCGCTGGTGGGCAGAGAGGCAGACAGAGCCCAGGTCCATGCTGGAGGCCCCACCCGGCCCGCAGTGGGAATAGGGCGGGGTGCCGATTCCGGTGCATTCAGCTGCACAGAAGTTCAGGCTGACCCTGCCCTCTGGTTGTGGAGCTGGGGCCTGAGTTGTCCAGCTTACAACACTCTGGGGGTCTCTTGCCAGCCTGACTTCAGCTCCCTGATACTGGACATTGTCCCTCACCCACGGGAGCCCGGAAATGAAGCCAATCCATGGCTACTCTGAGTCCTGGGTTCAGTTGGCCCCTGCCTAAAATAGCATTGGGCCAAGCTCCCTCTGCAGGGGACACGGCAGACACTTGGACTGGAGTCACTCCACCAGCTGTTGTAGCTCACAGCAGCCACTGCTCTGTTCCCTTGGTGCATGTTTTCCTGGCGGCCTCTAGAGTCACCCAGCCTCCCTGTGTCTCTGTAGACTGGAGTCTCCTCTCCCTCTGTGAGCTGGGAGTCAGGGAGAAAGTGCCCTTTGTGTAAGGGGCTCTGTTTTTTCACTTTCCCTGTGGGCTCCAATTCCCTCTTCAGAACCTTCCTGGGTCCCGGGGATCCACCTTCCTCCTTCTTTTCTCCCCCAGGTTGTTATATTTCAGCGTCTGGGTTCCAAATCTCACAGAGCTGATTTACTGCTGTTTGCTGCTCTGCTGTCTTCCCAGAAGCCCCTCATTGGATCTTTTTTTATGAATACTCTTTGCCAAATTTCTCATTCTTGTGAATAGTCCAATAATTTCACTGAATTGTCTGTATTCTCTTACATTTCATAAAGTTTTCTGCAAATCATTCCTTTGAATTCTTTGTCAGGCAGCCTGTTGGTTTCCTTTACTTCGTGTTTGGTAACTAGAGTGTTACTGTGCTTCTTTGGAGGTGTCATGTTATCCTGCTTTTTCAGCCCTTGCTTGCCCCTATGGCAGAAGACTCTGCTGGCACTGTTCCTAGGTTGGGTTGGGAAGGTCGTTCAAACTACTGCTCCTCTGGCTTTTTTAGCTGTAATCAATGTAGGAGATGCCCGTGGGAATCTCAGTGGCCCGGTCTGCAGGAGTTGTGAAGTCGCACTGCCAGCTGGCACGCAGCTCCCTTAGGAGGGTGAGTTCACTGGCAGCTCTGGGCACAGCCCATGCACCTGCAAATGTGAGGCATCTGCCACAGGCTGTGTGAGGGCGGGGCCACCTGATGGGACCAGATGGATGTGGCAGTGTTCCTGTAGTGAAGCACGTTGCCTTTCTGTGTTTGAGGACAACACAGAGCCTGGCTACCCCAGTGGTCCCGGACAGTACACTTGTCAGTGTCCAAGGGCCATATGAGTGATTTTAAGGACACATGGGGTGGTGACCCTGCTCCCCGGAACCACACATGTTTTACATAGCCACGTATCTGCTGGCCAGGGCCTTAGTGGGCTGACTGCTGAGAATGGACTGTTCAGTTGTTTCTTGAAGCCACAGGAAGATAAATGGGGTGCCTAGTTGCTTCCTGAGGACCTTGGTAGGCTGAGCGACTCAGGAAAGGGTGCTCAGCTGCTTCCTTAGGGGGCTGGTGGTGCAGCCACCCAACTGTTTTCTAGAGGCTTCTACAAGCCGAGCTGATCAAAGTGGGGTGCCCACATGCTTCCTGGGGTGTTGGGAGTGTGGGCAGGGCCTTCTGCCTAGTTTGTGGGACTTAGTGGGTAGAGCTGCTGAGAGCAGCTGCTTGGCTGTCACCGAACCCCAGTGTGTGAGGTCTCAAGATGGTTCCATGTAGCAAGAACCTGGGTGGGAAGAGGTATGGTGCAGGCTGGGCTCTTTCTCAAGGGCAGTGTGGTGGCCTGGCAAGCTGGCAGCTCCCGACGGGCTCACGGACTGCAAGGACCACAGGGTTCTTCAGCAGTAAATGCCTCAAGTGTAGACGGCGCGGGTAGAGGCTGCCAAGGCCTTCTGTTTATCCTTTCCCTGCCAATCAAAGGCTCTCGGTTCAGAGTCGATCTCAGGAGACTGAATGGTAGATTCTGCATACTTAGTTCTCGTCTCTGCGAGGCTGCTGTGTATTTTCCTGCTTTGTCACATCCCCACTCTGCTCCAGCACGCTGCTTCCAGCCCTCCGGGGAAAGAGCTGCTGTTTGTTCCTCGTTTAGGCCCTGTGTTGTAGCAGGGTGAACAGCAATCTGACCTCTGGTCGGTTATTTTGTTTACATCATCTCTTTTGTTGTCATTTTTGTGGGATTTCCAGAAAGAGTAGAAATCAGTCCATGTGCTTAGCCTGCCATCATTTACCAACCAAGGCAGAGAAGAAAAAGTAGAACTTGGAGATTGAAGGATGATGTGAGAAGGAGCTAGATTAATGTAATTGTCAAGGGTAAAGGGACTGAAGGATCTGGAGGGATGGAGCAACTAAGGAATTGAACTTGATGGATGCTAGAAGAGATTAGTTCTAAGGATTCTCATCAGCACAGTCCAAGGATGTTGAGAGACAGACCTACTTCAACTTGTGTGCCAGATTATGCATCAAGGACTTTTAAAACAGCCACATTTCCTCCCGATAACTCCATTTATCCCTTCTAAGAGATAATCTGACATGTATACAAGGTCTTCTTCATAAAGATGTTCAATCACAGTATTACTTACAATACCAAACTTTAGAAATAGGCTAAACCAGGCTCAGAGAACTATGGCCTACAGGGTAACCTCGTCTCCTTTTATTTTGCTAGCGTTGTATTGAAACAAGGCCAAATTTGTGTATGTATTACTTATGGCTCCTTTTACACTACTAGAGTAAAGACTCTATAGATAATGAACCCTCAACTCTGGATCCTTCGGGTCAATTTTGTCAACCTAGTCTAAGTGATTGGTTAGAGGAATAGCTAAACCAACTAAGGGACAGTCATATAATGGGCTAAAATACAGCTCATGAACATTATGTCTAGGAAAAATGTTTTTAACATTTTAGTAAAATGTTCGTGCTGAGTATAAAAAGCTAGAGATAAAGTTATATCTTGTGTTCTGAACTACATAAAATATGCATAAAATTACACTGGTAGGAAGTGTGGTAGTATAAAACATGAATGCTTTCTGGACAACAACCAGAATTCTGAGGCAGAACCAGGGGTCAGATTAGGAAAAGAGTGGATTTTGTCTGGTGAACCAAGGAACAGGGGAAGGATTCTGAGGGACGCGAAGGGGAGAGACGAAAGAGCAGCAAACTCGCTTCTTTGGGAAGGTCAAGGTGGGGAGAAGAGAAGTGACTTCCCAAGTGAGCCAGGACATCTGAGCAGGTGACACTGGAGCCTCCCCTTACACATGCACTTTGGGAGAGACAGTCCACTTGGTGACGTCTTCTGTGGCATTGAACATAATAGCGAAGAGTAAGGGAACCATGGAGCAAGGGAAGGTGAGAGACAGCACTTGGTCTCACCAAGGTGAGGACAATCACATGCACACACACACGCACACACACACTCACACACTCACACACACACTCACGCTCCGGGCAGCGTTTGTGAATATCTGAGAGTGGATTAATCTCTTAGACTCTTCTGCAATGGCCAGTTTGGTGGAACACCATTAACTGCTAAGTTCTTTTGTACCAAAACAGAAAAAGAGCTGTTCTGGGCTAAAGCAATCCGTGTGGCTCGGTGTTGCGCTTTTCTTTGAAGTAGGACTTGGCCAGTGTGCGCAGCCTGGAAAGCTGGATTTAGGCCCCCATCTTCTTAGCAAGCAATTTGCGGCATGTACAAGCCACACAATCATACGCAGTAGGCGACACACGGACTCCAGAGGGATTTGCTCCCTGTCACAGATGCTACTGCCTTCATCATTGCCAGAAGATTTAAAAGTCTTTCATCACTAAATTATATATTTTTGCCTGAAAACTGGGCCTGCCATGGATGTGAAATCCAAAATAAACACCAGATTTTAATGTCCTCACAGAATAAGGATCTACTGGAAATAGATGAAAAGAAATTAAAAAAAAAAAAAGACATCTGGAGGGAAAGCGTTGTAGCAAGGATGAGACTGGGGGCGGAGCTCAGCCCTTTGACGCTGGTTCTCTGATTCTGAGAAGGAAGTCACCGGGCTGGCGGTGGGCCTCAGTGGCAGGGCACTTGTGTCACACTGAAGAGGAGGAGGAGGAGGAAGGGAACTCGCCAGCAGGCAGAGACCGGAGTGAAGGGGGCACGCGTGTCTCCGCCTCTGTGCCCAGCTCTGCCCAGCCACTTCCTCCTCACTGTCACCACGCGCCCCCCCCGCCCCGTCTTACTCTGTGTGTCTCACACAATATACCTTCTGCTTTCCCATTTGTTCTGAGTCTTTTGTCTGTTCCTCTGAATTTCTTACCTCTCTGTCTTGGATTTCCTTCAGAGATCCCAGCCTCAAAGGGCTTATCCTTTAATATCCTACTTCTCTTCTGGGTTGTTTGGTTGGTTAGTTTTTGGAGGTTGCTCTTAAACCGATCCATTAAAGTTTGTATGTATGTATGCATTTCGGTTACTACATTTGTCCCTTAGGTTTGTCCTCCACCCCAAACAGACCACATTAATTACTCTTTTCTACAGTTTCTGGAGCTGGGTACCATGGCATGAACCTGTGACCCCAGCTATTTAGAAGGCTGAGGCAGACAGATTGCTTGAGCCCAGAAGTTCAGAGCCAACCTGGGTAACACAGCAAGGCCCCATCTCTTATGAAATTATTATAGTTTTCTGTTGCTTGAGATAGCAATCAATTAGCCTTCTAACAAAATTCACCTTATTTGTTTTGGGTCTACATATATCTGACAATTTTGCTGAACTCTCTGCAGGTTTGTTTCTATGTTTTTTCCACTTAAGTGCACTCTTGCACACTGTGAGTTATATATAACCATGCTGGACACTGTTTCTGAAACATTTTGTGTGGAAAATGATGTAAGGCCAATGTTGAAGAGGCTTTGCTTTAGGAAGTCTTAGCATTTGCTTCACTGAAGTATCGAGGGGAATGAGAGACTCAAAATACCTTAAGCCAAGTTAAAATTTGGTATTCCTTGACACTGACAACTAGCAGTGTTTACCATACAAAAAGTAAACCAAGAAAAGAAACACACCCACACACAGAGGCACACACACACACACACACACACACACACAGAGTTAATATAGAAGACAGCACAGCGCAACCTGAGGTCGTCACTGGGTCCCAAGATCTAGGATGTACTTAACATCTTCTGGACAGAATCATTTTCTCTGTCAACAAGGGCTGGGGTGACAGTGAGTTCCCAGGAAATATAGACATGGTAGGAACCTGCCACCTGGCACTCAAAACCATCTCAAGTTGGAGGCCAAATGGTGCCAGCAGAAATCAGTTGCCCCGAGTTTACCCCTAGGAAGTGAGAGCTAGGAACGAGTCCTCCGGGCCTCCCTGAGGGGCTTACTGAGGAGAGGGATCAGCGTCAACACTGATGTGAAGGTAGAAGGTGGACTGGCGAGAGTGTCGATCCATGGAAGCAGGGGCTTGAGGGTTTCGAGTTAAGACTTTTTGGGGATAAGTGCTGTGTTGTCTTAGGTATTTCTTCTCTTTCTGGGCCTGGGTCCAGCTGTGGAGATTTCACTTGATCACCGTTTCCCAAATGCTGGTGTTGATATTCTCCCTGAGGATCTTGTTAAACTGAGGCTTTTGATTCGGTAAATCTGGAATAAGCTCTGAGAATTTACGGTTTGTTGTTTTGTTTTTCTTCGTTTCTGTGGGCCTTGTGCATGTCAGGCATCTCTCCCACTGAGATACACCCCCCGCCCAAGATTTTACATTTTTATCTAAGAAGTTCCTGGGAACTCTGAAGTGTGGTCCACATTTACAGTAGGAAAATGTTTCATAAACTCTAAGTTCCCTCTTATGTGAACACATATCTAGGCAAATACTGGCCCTTTGGAGGCCTGCTAGTTAAACAATTCCCTGCCTCTACCAGACAATTCCATCTTATATTTGAGGGCCAGGATCCAATGTCACCTCCTCTAAGAAGATCTCCTTGGCGTCTTTGCCTGCAGTGTGTCCTGCCAACAATATGATCTAGAAGCCTCTCTCGTAGCCACCTGTTTCTTATACATTGTGAGTGTACCTCTGTCACAATGCACTGTAGTTACCTGTCTAAGGTCATGCTCATGTCCCCAGTACTAGCACAATGCCTGGCACATAGCTGGGACTCAATAAATATTTTGTGATATTAGGACATATCACCATAAATTTTTGTTTTGTACCAGGGTTCAAACTTACAACCTTGCACTTGCCAGGCAGGCGCTTGCGCCGCTGAGCTAAATCCCCAGCCTTAACACTGTAAATTAAATTTTAACTGGAGGGAGGTGGAAAGTGTGTGTGTGTGTGTGTGTGTGTGTGTGTGTGTGTGTGATGGCAAATTCCTGACCAGGACTCGCTGTATACTCTCAGCGAGTATAATTCTTTTTTTGTTTTTAAAGGGAATAAAATCAAACACAACAAAACAGAACAGAATGGGACATAAGAAAGCACAAACTTCAAAGCTAGACAACCAGAGATCCTTACTATCTGTCATATTGTCTCTTGTTTTCCTCCAAATGGTTGTCCTCACCTTTGCATATGGAGAGCTCATACTAAATAACATAGCCAATCTTTTCACAAGATGTGTAGTTCACTGGCTCCCACTTGCTAGGGAGGGGGAAGGAGGGGGGGACACTGGATGGGGGGCAGGATGACATGAGATGTCTGATTCTCAGCCCACACGCAGGCAGGATCACAGCCACCCCCCAGAGAGGGGAGGAGTTCCTTGTTCTCCCGGCATCCCAAGTCAACCGCACGGTGCAGGTCCCGATGCACCAGGGTCTCTCTCCTTCAGGCTGCCAAAAGTCTGCCACACTCTCAGCCACCCCCCAGAGAGGGGAAGAGCTCCTTGTTCTCCTGGCACCCCAAGTCAACCACATGGTGCAGGTCCAGAGGCGCCAGGGTCTCTCCCCTGCAGGCCCCCCAAAGTCTGCCATACTCACCTGCTATTTCTTTCTGATGAATTGATCATTCCATTTCCAATGTTCTGAAATGGCCAACAGACCACAGAAAGAATTCTCTTTAGGCTCCTGTTTGAAACCAGCAGCTACAGCGATCTGCTGGCCTTGCTTCAGGGCCATGCGCGTGTAATTCTCCATTCAGCTCCCATTATAAACTAAATTATAATCTCTCCAAATTCACAGGTTAAAAGTTTAACTCCCGGAGAGAAGAGACAAGATGGTAGACTGGTAGGTAGCAGGAGAGAGACCCTCTCTGAGAGAGACAGCTCAAATGCCAGAATAAAACACCCTGGAGAGACCCAAACAGAGAGAGATAGACTCTCACAACCCAGAAAGAAACTAAAGCTCAAAAACCCGCTCGAATAAGAGGTCCTGGGGCTACTATTAGTGAAGATAAGATCAGCGAGCACGGCGCCCTCCTCAAGACGCCTGAATTCCGCCCGACCCGAACAAGCGATCCATGCCGAAACGACTGGCTTGAGCCGCCGGAGCGCGGAGCTGAACAGCCTGGCGTGCAGCTCGCCGGGACCGGTACTGCACATGACCCACCCAGAGGCACCGTGAATTCCCACCGCAGCCGTGCTGAAGTTGGAGGTCAGGCAGTCCAGCAGTTCTCGGGGACACGGTGAGTGATGGGAATAAGACCCTCCCATGGGAAAGGGGAAACCGACTGGATGACATGTTGGATTTGGGCAGGACAGCCCTAACTCCATAAGGAAGTGGCTTCAGCTGGTTACTCCCCTCGCCGAGCGGATTGGTGGAATCTGCTTGGACTAGGCCACGCCCCTGGCGGGGACCCAGTTACTTCCCTGAGATCAGTGCACACTGATGCAGTGAAGGCCTGCAAAGTTTGACTAGCCCAGAAGGGAGGAGCTAGCACACACTGCTCCTGGGTGAACTCTAATCTCTGATAATCTATTGAAGAGGGCTAAAGCTCCTAGCCTGCGCCCTCTAGAGGAGCCTTAAACAACAAGAAAAGGGTCTGGGAATTACACTGTACACTTGTATGGAAGGAACCAAAAACATGACGAAAGGGAGAAATAAGAAAACACTCCCAGCCCCCAACCCTGAGAACATTGATCCAGGAGAGGTAAATACAAAAGAGACTGAGGGC
>PVJX010024018.1:0-28585 GCA_004027295.1 Dolichotis patagonum | reverse complement strand
GCTTCTAGGCATATTCCCAGAAGAACTGAAAACATCATACCACAGTGATATATGTGCACCCATGTTTATAGCAGCACAATTTGTAATAGCCAGATCTTGGAAACAACCTAAGTGCCCATCAACTGAGGAATGGATAAAAACGTTGTGGCATTTTTATACAATGGAGTACTACTCAGCTATAAAGAATGATCACATCGAGGTATTTGTAAATAAATGGACACGACTTGAGACCATTCTCTTAAGTGAAATAAACCAAACTCATAAGGGTAAATACCATATAATCTCCCTAATATGAGATTTGATAAGTGTATATAAGACTTTATGGTAAGCATGAGTCCCCATCTCATACCTTCGAAGTCTTTCAAAGTTTTCAATCATCAGTTGGAATTGTTTTATCCTGTTTTGTTTGAGTGTATCATACATGATGATATGAATAGCAGTTTTGAAGAAAACAAAACATTATGACAGCTATTGCTGATTTAATATCGTCCTTCTTAGAAGTCCTACCATGCTTTTTTTTTGTTCTACTACCATTGGTTCTATCACATTGTGTCTTATTGGAATTTGCATATGTGTGATAGCTCAAACAAATTTTTTTCTTTTTTATCAAAAATGAGATATTATAGTACCCATTGAACATTTTCTGTTATTCGGTTCAGAAAGCCCTGTAATTCTTTCACTCTATGCATGGCTTTATACTGTTGTGTTATGTTTGACATTATTGTATTTGAAACTATGCTCAACTATAGCAGAGTAAGAGATATGGTGTTAGTTTCTGTTGATGTCCAGTTGACTTAATGTAAAGTACTGTGTTGCCTATGTTGTCCTGTTCTGATCTGCTCTGTACTGCCCCTTTTGTTTTATTCTCTTTCAAATTAAAAACAAATATATATATATAGCAATAAGAAGGGTTCGAGGAGTCAGCTGTTGAGGAGGCGAGCCAAGCGCTTCAGGTGGGATATAAAGTCCCCTGGAGTGGAGGGAACAGAAGAGGCTGAGGCCAGGGTAGAGTGGAGTGTCCAGCAGAGGTGTTCAGTCCTGACCACTGTCTCTGCAGGGCTGGTGCGTGGGCTTAGCCCTAAGCACACAGAGCTCTGAGCACGTGAGCAGGCCCGCCGGTCCTGGCCCTCGCTTCCCCTTCCAACCCTTCTCCAAGCCTTGGGTGTAGGAGCTGCTCTCCACTGCCTTCCTCCTCATGTGCTGGGTTGGCACCTGTGGAAAAACATCCATCTTCCTTGCTGTCTGGGTCATGGGGGTTTCCACCCCCAGGTACCTCTTCCTGGTCAATTTGGCAGCCCTGGAGACCTGCTGCACTGTGCCCCAGTCACAGCCAGCACCCCATCCACGGCTGTGGCACCCACACGTTCTTCATCTTCCTGGGCAGCGCTGACTACATTCCTGCTGGCTGATGTGGCCTCAAGTGACATGGCCACCTATCACCCTGTGATGCTCCCTCATTGGGAGCTGGCCCTGTGTTCTGCTGGGGACCCCTTGGCCATGGGGCCAACCCTGTTCTGCAGCAAAGAGAACTTAGCCTGCTCCACTGTGACCTCCCCCCAGTCCTGAGCCTGGCCTGGCTGGTGCTTGGGTCCCCAAGGCTGGGCTCTTTGTGGCTGACTTCATGCATCCTGCTCACTGCTCTCTCCTGAGTCTTTGTCATGGCCACCAACCTGAAGATCAGCTCCACTGTGGAGCCTTAAGGGCGAGACCTCGAATGCCATCCCAGGAGAGTCTGGACTGTCTCTTGGTAGCACAAATGGCCGCCAGGTTTTAGTAACAAGACAGGGATGAACGGTCCTCTCATTTCACCCTAAGTGTTTGCCGAGGCCCAAGGATCTCTCTGCCCTCTGCCTGGCACAAGCTGCTGCCTTCCCAGAGGTGACAGAGGTGACAGAGTGGGGAGGCAGGAGAGTGACCAAGTGTTTATGCAATGGGGTGGGGGCTGGCAGGGAAGTTGAGGTTATCAGAGAAGCTCATCAGCTCACACTGGGAAGGCACAGAGCTTTTCTATGAAGTATCCAACCGATGCCTGGGTTCCCGTGGTCCAGGCCACCGGGGAGGGGGCAGCATCCTCTCACGTAGCTCAGGACTGAATGGTGTGGGGGGCGCTGGGTTGGCTCCTGGCTCCTCAGCCTTGTGGGAGCCCCTTCCCCGGGGTGTGCGCCAAGCCACTCAGCTCCGCTGTAATAAAAATGACAGCAAAGCAGTGACATCGAAGCTGAGATGGGGCTGCAGACGCTCTGGCCTGCACCCATCGTTGTCTTTCTCTTTTCTTTCTTCTGTCTCTGCCCTGCTTATCTTCTTGCTCTGATAGAAGTTGTCTTTCATGTTGGAAGTGGCTCCAACTTGGAGGGGCTGCTCCAGCCCAGGACCAGCAGGGGATGTCGCCCTCTGTCCAAAGCACTCGAGAAACTGAGTCCTGACGATGACCAACTGCAGGTGGGACCACAGACCCTCGCATGCCCTGATTGGCTCGGAAGAGCCCTCCAGGCAGCTAAAGCTGGGACTCCCCAGTCACAGATGCGATGTCTGCTCTGCCCAGCTGTCAGGATTCAGAGCTGAGGGTTACGTAGCAACTGGTACTAACCCAGAGGGAGGGAGAGAGTGCTGTGGCTCAGGAAGCTGCTGACTAGTGTGGTTACCCTCCAGCCTTTGAGTATTGGGCAGCGGCAGACAAGTCTGAAGTTCCCTTGTCCCCCTCTGCTCAGTCCTGGAGACACTGCCCTGAGGTACCAGCCAGGATCTGGTCCCTTTTGTCCTGCTGCAGGCCTTACTATCAAGGTGGGGTGAGGCTCAGTCTTTCCCCATAGACGGGAAGGAAACAAGGAACAGGGATGGGAGGAAACTGGAACCCCTAAGTCTGCCGATTCTCTCTTGGTTTGTTTGTAAAGATGAAATTAAGTGTCAGCAGATTTATTAATGAACAAATGGAAACACTTGTCCTGATTTTGGTTGTTTAGTGGGAAAACAATCGAAGGTGAGACACCAAGGATCTTCATGGGGCAGAAAACCAGAAATAGCTCAGAGGGACTCCAGATCCTGGAGCCTGAAGTCACCTTCGCCTCCTTGGAGACCGTAGGCGCCTTGGGCTCGGCACCAGCCCTGCTTGCTGGCTCATGGACCCTCGTCCCTCAGCTCCTTTGTCCGGCAGTTACTTGACTTCTTTCAGTTTTTTGTACACACGTGGCAGATGGAGTTCCCAGACTTTTGCCTGTCCCGGAACAGCAACTATTAATGCAAAATTAACAACCTAGGACTCACATCTTCCAAGAACCTTTATGGAGGCTTTATGTCTATAACTACCTTCTGGCAGAGCATGTTAGGGGGCTTCTCTTCCTGGGTTTTTGGGTCCTAGTTAAGTTGATGCCAAAGCTGAAAAAGTTTAAGGGAGATCATACAGTCATTTATGCTAAGGTTGTGTGGACTAACCAAAGATCACTTTTTTTTCCTTTAGGAAAATATTCTGTTAAGCCATACAGGGTCCAGGAAGAGAGGTCAGTGCCTCCCAAGAATTGGCCATGCAGGGACTGGGAAGAGAACATTAAGGAGCCAACTAGACAGCCTTTCTGGTAAACCATGCAAGCCATGTGGGGTCCCAAAAGAGAAAAGTCAGGTAGCACCTCCTGTGAGTCCACAGGTACACAGGCTGAGAATCAACAACTCAGCGCCCCCAGGCAACCCGCTGGTTGGGAGGTCAGCCTGAGTTGATAGCAACTGAGGTACAGAAAGCAACTGAATGCTTGTATTGTTCAGCAGACTTTGCAGGCTTGGGGCCAGCAGTCTGAGCATCTCTTGGTAGGATAACAGTATGCAATATATCAAATATGGGGATTTCCTTCTGTCTTGTTTTTGAAATACAGTATTATTCGCACTGTTTTGTCTTGTTCCAATTAATTGTTTTTGCTTTATTAAGTGCTATGTTTTGATTGGTTTTATTCTGTTTTGTTTTGTTTTGATTGTGTTATATCTGATGGAATGGACAGCTGTTGTGAAGATAACAAGATACACTATGGTAGCCATTGTTGTTTTCCTACTGTTCGGCTTTGAAGTTCTGTACTAATTTTGCTGCTTTGTTTTGATTGGCTTTATTCTGTTTTGTTTTCTTGGAGTTTATTATCTTTAAAATAAAAAAAACTTTTTTTTTTTTTTAGAAAATACTCTCTTAAAGGAAGCCAAAAACATTCTCTTAACCTGGTAAACATACTTTTTAAGGATGTGAAATGTTCAAAATGAGAGATCCAAGAATATAAAATATGTGACATTTTGGCCTTGAAAAGGCCAGGAACCACTAGTTTTGATGTGCCCCCTTGTTTGACAGAACTGACATTATGTGTGGGAGAGCTCATGTGAGGTGGAGTTGCACCTCAAGCCTCCCTTCCTGGAGAGACCACTGCATGAAGACTGAGTAAACTGCTTGATCGAGTGGACAAGGAGCAACAAGTAATGGAGGATGTTTCAGGGAGTGAAATTTTTGTTCTGTGTAACAGAAAGATTTTAACACAGCCGGTTCTGTGCTGTCCATGGAAGGGGCTCCCTTGGGAGTGTCTGGGAAAAATCACAATAAAAGAAACCAAAATAAAAATGCCTACTGGGTGTCCTATGACATGTGTCCCACAGTGGCCTGTTCTACTGCACCTTGTATGATGGTCTGGGCCTTTAGGGCTCTTGTAGGTGTTTTCTGACTCTGTAAATTACAGACAATTGATAGCAACACAAACAATTCTTATCCACAGAGATGCAAATGAATTTTGTCTGGCATAAGTGCAATTGCTCTTCCTGCCACCCCAAAGCCCAGTGTCCCTTGTCTGATTTGAGACAGGGTCTGATTGTGTAGTCCAGGTCGGCCTGGAATTCACTTGTGGCGAGTCCTCCTGACTCAGCCTCCTGAGTGCTCTGGTTACAGGATGCCCCACTACGCTTGGCTTCCAAAGCCCGTTTTGCATTGATGACCATATTCATCTCATCATTTCGGCTGCCTATCTGTGTATGTGCCTTGGGTTTTTCTCTGGACAAACTTAATTCCTTACTGGTTTCATTTTTTTTTTTTATACCGGGAATCGAATTCGGGGCCTTGCCCTTGCAGGCAGGCGTCTTGCTGCTGAGCCACCTCCCCAACCCGCTTCACTGTTAATATGCTAAGGAATGAAATTTTTGATGTGCAGTCCCTGTATCTGACACGGCTCTGCCACTGGGGAGGAGTGCGGTTACAGCGGCACCGCTGGCTGCGGGCCTGGGAGGGAGTCCTCACCTCGGCCCTCTTCACGCCCCGCCTCCTCACTCAGTTCTGGGGCCAGCGGATTTGGGAGGTAGCGTCGCTTCCGATCCACTCGCGCTTCCATCTCCGGCCGCCAGAGGACGCAGACGCCCTGGCCTGGGACCGTGGGGCGCGCCGCCGGGGAGTACAAGGACAAGGCCTGGCCGCGGGTGGGGGTCGTCGGGGTGCATGGCAGGGGCAAAGTCCCGCGCGGCTAGGGAGAGGCTCGGGACCAGGTCCTGCGGGCGCGCGCCCCTCCGCTAGGGGCCATCAAGGTCCAAAGGACTCCAGCAAGGGGCTGGGAGGGCGGGGAGGAGGCCGAGGACCCCAGGGCTCCAGTGGGTGACTTGATCCCGAGCCCCGTCGCTGCCCCTTTACGCCCCGAGGCTGACTGGCGTGGCGCGATGCTCAGGGCACGCGGCCCCTGGGTGCGAGGCTGCTCAGGACGGAGCCGGCGCGGGCGGGGACGGGACTCCGTGTCTGCCGCCGCCCCTCTGCGTCTGCTCCATCTCCTTTTTCCGGTCGGGGGTTTAGAACCTGGGTCTTTTGCGTTGAGTCACGTCCCCAGTCGCTTTCATTTTTTATTTAGAGGCAGGGTCTTGCTGAGTCGTACGGTGCCCAAGCTAGGCTCCACCCGCGACTCTCCTGCTTCGGCCTCCCAGGGTGCAGCGCCGGCCCAAGTCGGAGTCTCTGCGCCTCGAGGGCGCTCGCGGTCGGGCGGGCGGCGCGGGCCCTTTAAGGCAGGCGCGGGCGGAGCGCAGGTGCGGGGCGGGCAGAGGCGGATTTGGGGCGCGGCGCCGGCGGACCCAGGCCTGGGACTCCGGCTCCCGGTGGCCGCCGCGCACCTGGGCCGCGCACCTGGCCCCGCGCACCTGGGCCGCGCTCCCGCCCCGGCGCCAGCATGAAGGACCGGCTGGAGCAGCTGAAGGCGGTGAGTCCCGCGGAAGGGAAGAGAGAGCAAGAGAGGGAGATTCCCGCCCCCCCCCCGTGCCCCCGCGCCCCTAGTCCCGGCCGTCATGCGCTCGCGCGGTGATTCATCCCCGGCGGCGGCGGCGGCGGCGGCCCGGACGCCCTGGCCTTCTGCCCGGCTGGACAGCGTCCGCCTGCAGCGGGGCCGCCGGCGCCAGGTTTCGGGGTCCCCGCGGATTTCGGGGTCACCGCGCCAGCCCGCCCCCGCTCCCCTAGTGCGTCGCACCCCTCTGTCGGTGGTCTGCGCTGCTTTCCCCGTCTAACTGGGGGCGGCTGTGCGGGCGAGGGGTCCACGCGGGCGGATGCGGTCCCAGGGCGCCCCTTCGAGCGCCTCTGGATCTGGACGCGGACGCGATCAGACCGAGACTCGCGACGGGGTCGGAGGACGCGGCGCGGTTGCAGAGGCCGGCGCCGGAGCCGAGGCAGGGCGCCACTGACTCATTGAGTAAACACCGGTGCTTCCGTGCGCGGCCGGAGCGCAAGCCTGGGGCCGGGAGACCGGGCTGGGCCTCGGCGGACCTTGCGATCTGGCCGGCCCGGCGCTGTGGCCCCCTGCCCGGCGCCCATCGGGAGCGCGGCTTCAGGCCGGGCCCGCACCGCACAGCCCAAGGCGCCCCGGGCTTCCAGGGATCCCGGGGGATCCCGGCCTCTCTGACGTTTGGGAAGCGCCGGGCGGGGTGAGAGAGTGGTTTTCCGCTGCCCGCTGTCGTCCCTTAAACTCCGGCCCTGAGTTTCGTTCCCATAAAGTAAGCAGCTGTGAGCACCGAGGCAGCGTGGAGAGGGACCCTGTGTGGAGAGCCGGGCCTAAGACCTGGGCAGTAAATGGTAGAAGAGACACCGCTGGGGGAGTTGCTGTGGTTCCCTTTCCCCTTCCTTGTTTGGGGGACACCTTGGCGCCCCCTTCTGCGCTCCAGGTGGTCGAGGGGCAGGGAAGCAGCCTCTTGTGGGCGCAGCCTCCCCCACCCCCCAGTGCTGTTGTTTTGTCACCAGAGCCCCAGGGCGTCGCGGTTTCCCGAAGTGCAGACTTTATGACCCCTCTTTTACAGCCAGAAGACTAGAGCTGGCCGGGGTAGAGCTATGCCCAGGTCCGGGGCTGGTCAGGGCCCAGGCGCTCAGCAGAGCAACCCCGACGCCTGACCCACACCACGGACGCACGCTGGCTTGGAAGCGGGCAGGGCTGCCGGAGGGGAGCACGCGAGGCTCTGAAGACTTTTGTGTCGTCCCCAGCAATTGTTAGAAGCGCGGAACAGAGCAGCAGATGGGGCTCTCGCCTATCTGCTGGGATCCATTTCCAGAGAAAGAGGATGCAAGGCTCCTTTCGGCTCATTATCAATTATCAACCCAGCGAAACATCTGAACCGAGCCTGGAGTCCCGTAGTCCCTGCGGTTCCCCCTCAAGTCCCAGCGCCTGCCCTGCTGGCCCTGGGGTGCGAGAATGGGTTTGCGCTGTTCTCATGGCGAGGCTGCCCCAAGTTGGAGCGGGGAGATGCGGCCGGCGCAGGGCAGTGCAACAGGGTCTGGGCGTCCAGTTCAAAGGCTTCTAGCTGGGGCCCTGCGCTCGCTGGCCTTCAAGTGCGTCACCTTCGTGTGTTCCCGTGGGCCTTTGGTTGATCTCAGAAGCCCCTTCTGGTGTTCTTAATGATTTCCAGGAAGGAAACAGCGTCTCTGCAGGGAGAAGTGCCAGCTTCCCCCTGCAGTTCCCGTTAGCAGCATTTGTTAACCTGCATTAAACGAACTTCACCTTGTGTAACTTCTCTCTAAAACCCCGGGGGGTCGGGGGAGGCGGTGCCAGACTGGGTGCTGGAGGATCCTCAGGAGGTTGTAGATAGACGAGAATGGCATGGTCCCGGCTGTAGACATCAGGACTTTGTCAGAGCTGTCGGAGAATGAGGTCGTCCTGAGTGGTGGTGAGTTCTCCAAGTGAGAGGCAGGCAAGACTGCTGCGCTGAGAGTGTCCTGGTAATTTTAGCCTCTTGGATGGAGGGTAGGTGAACCAGAAGATTGAAGGCCAGAGCCCTGTGAAGGTGCAGATCTGTAAGTGCCTCATTGTGAGTCTGGCCTTGCTGGAGACTTGGGAGGTCTGAGTCCATCGTCCCCCAGGGTGAGTGGGAGCTTTCCATGCCAGGGCGTTGGAAGCTTCATCCACACTAAAGTGCTCACCCTACCTGAGGTCACAGGCCTGACTCAGCTTATCTCTCTGCTGCCTCTCCTGGGGGCTCAAAGGCTTCCGCAGTGGCCTGGGAGAGGCTTGCCAGGAATGTGCCGGGCAGATCTGGCCTTTCTCAGGAGCTGACCTTTGAATCTCGGTAGCCCCCCAGTCCAGCGACCTTTGGCCTGGTCCCTTCAGTCCTCAGACAAGCCTTGAGTGCCTACTGTGTGCTGGGGTCAGTCCTAGATGGGGGGGTCACCTGTGTCTGTGTCCTGGGAAGTTCACAGCCAGCTAGGAGACAGGATGAAGGAGGCAGTGATGCACTGTTCAGTCCAGTCCAGTCTGTGGTAAAAGCAGCCCCAGGAGGCCCGTGAGCCAGCCTTGGAGCAGAGGGAGGGGTTCCCGGGAGTCAGGCGCCCTAAGGCAGAGTATGTCCCTCCGTCAGTCCTCTTTCTGTCCATCCATCCATTCCTCCGTCTGTCCCTCTGCCTCTGCAGATACGTGTGGAGGCTCCTGGATCTTTCTCAGCCTTGGTCCCCTTGGCGAGGGCTTTGTGTGTAAACCATGGAGGATGGAAGAGACGCAGGGGGTGCTAACAGAGGCACATGTGTCTGGGTCAGTGTGTTCTGACCCCTGGGCAACCTGCGGATGTGAGCAGGGTAGGGAGTCCTGGTCTTAAGGGTAAATGGCTGCACAGGGAAAACAGAGAAATGGGTTTCACAAAAAGAGAACCACACCACAAAAGCTCAGCTGAAAATAACGACAGCAGAGAAGCCGGTGACCTATGGAACCGAGGTCAAGGACTCTGGACGTCTTAGAGACTGATCCCTAGAGGGTTGGAAAGGCTCTAGGTGTTCTGAACCCTCCAGGACCAGCAGCAGTAGGGACACACTGACGAGATGGCCACACCAGGGCTCTGGAGGCCCTGCTTCCCTTTGCTCTGTGTCCTGTCTGTGGCTTGCTGCTTTCTACAGGGTTGTCCTCATCCCCCCTTCCCCCTGCAAGTGTAGAGGGGTCACAGGCCTCAGAGAGAGCCACACTGCGACCCCACCCTGGAAGGGAGCTCTGCTGTTCCTTCCTGGCTCAGCTCAGTCAATGAACCTGCACTGAGCCGGGTGCTGTGGGTCCTCACCCTTCTGTGAGACTGGCAAGCCAGGGCTCCTTCCTCCCGCCTCCCTGCGCACAGGGCACAGGAGGGAAGCAGAGATGAGATGGGAGTGGTGGGGATTGAGTGGGGATTACAGCCCATCAGCCGAGACCAGAGAGGAAAGCCTTGGCTGAGGCAAGGAGATTAATGTTATTTTTATTCCTGTGTGTGGGGGGGAGGTGGGGAGAGACCTTCACATGCTCTCCCTCCTATTTAGTACCCCCTTTATGTTAAAATTCCTACCCTCATCCCTAAACTCCACCTCTCCTGGGACTCGCGGAGGGAGTCCCTCCAGCCTCTCCCTCCAGTCCTCAGCTTGCATAAGCTGCATGTATTGATGTGCAGTTAGGTGCTATTCTTTATCACCACACAATAGGTTTTGAAGCCACCTTGTATTTGTGTTTTGTGAGGTGTCATGGAGAGCTGCTTCAGATGGAACAGATAGGGAAGCAGAAGCTCTGGTTCCTTCGGTGGAAATCTGACTGCCTCACTTCTGCCCCGAAGTAGCCCCTTATTCCCGAAGGCAGGAGTCCTGCATTGTCCATGCCTCCCCAGGCCCCTCAGACTTTATTTTTGCTGATCTGTGGGCATGGCCTGCTTGGTTTTGTCTGTGCTTTGAGGTCCAGGGCTCTGGAGAGGGCACCCACTGTGCATGCTTCACTGTCTCCCACACCTTCCTCCCAACCTGGATCCTGGAAAACTGGGCTTGCAGCTGTGCGGTGGGTGAATGGATTGTTCTTTACCCTGCCCATGCGTGCACCTGCAGACTCTGCAGTCCTTTACCTCCGGCCCCTTCATATCCGGCCCCTCTGCAGCTTCCTGCCCTCCTCTCATCTTCCTGCTAGCTTGGCCAGCTTTCTGGCATTGGGCTGTTTCCATAGCAACGCTCCAGGCCTCCAAGTGGAAAGACTGAACTTCAGCCTCCCTAAAGCGATTAGTGGAGTGTGGGCTACAGTGGAGTGTGGGCTATGTGTGTCCAGCTGTCTGGTTAACGCAGCTTGCTGTGGCATCAAGATTTTTTAAAAATAACTTTTAAAGTTTGGATCACCTTTAGATTTATAGTAAAGTTGCAGTGATAGCTCAGGGAATCCCTGTCTACTTGTTACCTAGTTTCCCCCATTATTAACATCTTGTTACAGTGTGATGCTTACTGAGACTAAGCGCTACTGGGGTACACCACTGTCCACTCCACACTCGCTCTGTCTGGAATTTGCTAGTTTGTCTTCTAGAGTCCTTTTCTGTCCTTGGGTCCTGTGTGGGACACACTTCCTCTGGCCTGGACAGGCGCAGTCCTCAATTGTCTTCCGTGGCTAGGAGGGTGGCATCCGTTCCACGGTTTGGAAGCGTGACTCCTTGGCCTGTGCTGCTTGCTGCTGCTGGGCTGGGGGTGGGCGGCTGCTGAGAACAAAGACTGGGCCAGCTGGGCTGGGCCAGCTGTCTTGGCCAGGCAGCCACTGACTGGACACCTGGCTTCTCCCTGCGTTCCTTTCTTGGCTCTAAGACGGTGTGGGTGTGCGTGTGCATGTACATGTGCGTTTGACCAGGAGATTAGTGTGGGGATTACGGGAAATGGTCACTGGGAAGATCCTGTCTTATGGAGCCTTCAGCTCAGGTCTTAGAAGAACCCTCTGCTCGTGCTGAGGGTTAGTAAACGGTACATGCTGGAAGCACCGGTTAAGTGTTCTAGAGGGACCATGGGGGGACAGTGCTGTGGGACAGGCTGAGGGGGATTTGGAGGGGGAGGGGGAGGGCTGAGGAGGGAGCCAGATGCCATGAGTTCCTCCCTGCCTCCTCCTTGCATCCCTGTGCTAAGCTGCAAGCTGTCAGGACTGGGGGTAGAGGAGGGGAGGAAGTCTGAGTGGGAAGAGAAGTGTGCAGAGCAGGAAGGGCCTGGGGGAAGCCAGTCTGCAAGGAGGAAGAAGGGATTATTTGCAAGTCCTTGAATGACTTCAGGTGCAGAGAGAAAGCAGGAAAAAGGTGTGGGTTTCTCATAGCTGTGGCCTCCCTGGTGCTTTCCTTTGGGTGAACTCACACAGGTGTCAGACTTTCCCTGGGAGTCACCTCTGCCACAATGGCTTCCATCTTCCCCAGGCTCCGCCTGGCATTCCGGTGAGTTTGGCTTTCTCCTGGGCATGTAATTCCACACTTGCGGTGCGATGGTACTGAGACCTGCTTGCCCACATGGCTCCAGGCTGAGGCCGAGACCTTAGGGAGCTGGAGAGGCTGCTGTGCTCTGTGACTCAGACGTTGGCTGTTCCGTGAGCACTGCAGGATGACTGATGACCTCGTGAGGAGAAGCTGTGGGCATGGTGCTCAGTTATGAGACCTCGAGGCCTCTCTCCATTCATGTAGCAGCGAACCTTGGATTGGACTAGGATGGGTCTAGAACTGGCTGTGTTCCTGATCAGCGGGGGCTGCTGTGGATAATTTAACCTTCCTGACCACAGCTTCCTCGTTTGTGTGCATAGCCTCCACCCGCCTGGAAGCCCCTTCACCTCTTGGGAGAGCCCTGAGACCTACCTCAGGTCTTGAGCACACGCAACTGAGAGCATGACACATGGGCGTGGAATCTCGATGTTTGTATCCAGCAAACAGGATGCACGGTCTTTTGAAATGTATAGAAGTTTAGGAAATACTGACCCTGCATTAAAGCACAAAGAAAATGTCAAATACCACTAAATACATGCACATCAGCTGCCTTCCTGACATTGATGCGATTTGAAGTGAGCAATAGAGCCGTAGTTCACCAGGCTTACCTGTGTTGGAAATTTAAAGATACCTTTTTAAGTAACTCTTGACTTAAAACAGAAATGACAGGAAAAGCAGAAGTGAATAATAGTGAAAGCAGTAAATATCAAAATTTGTGAGAAGGTAGCTGAAGTAGGATTTAAATGCACATAGTAGAAAAGTGGCAGATTTAAAATAAATGAAGTAAATTCTGTGACTACATAAAATCTTGTTTTCCTCAGAAACCTCACAGCAGGTCTGAGAGCTGCATTTTTATTAATATATATGTCAACACATTAACACATTCATTGCAGCAAGCTGGGACGTGTACATAACCTGTGTTAATTCTTTTATGCTTATCTCCTCCCTGCTGCAGAAACTCTCCTTAAACACCCAATGCTCTGCTTTAGATGCTGTGGTGTCTTGTGCTGGCATCCAGTGTGGCCATGAGCATCTTGCCTGTGACGGTTCATGGAATCCTTCCAGCAAGGCTGTGAGGCTGTGCGCAGGTCGTTGTGGTCATGTTACAAATCAGGAAACCGGGGTGCAGAGGAGTTACATAGCCACCAGGGGCAGAGCCGGTGTTTGGCCCAGAAGTTGGGTGTATCCCTGTATCTCCATGCTCATGTGTGTTAGCAGGATGGCAGGTGCCAGTAGCCTTCTCTTTCACCATGTATGTTAATCCATCTTGGATCTGGGGCTGTTGCAGTGTCCACTAAGAGTGTGCCCCAAGGACCACACAGCAGTGCACCTTCAGGTGGCCCGCAGAGGCCCTGAGCAGGGGCTCTGGGATTGCACAGACCTGCTTTGGGTCCTACATATAGCATATGACAGCCGATTCACTGGATGAAACAACCTAATGAAGCCGCCGTCTCGTGCGTCAATGGGAAAAGTAATGTTTGTCTCTAACAGGGCTGAGGTGAGGAAGAAATGATGTATTTGAAAGTGTGAGATGCCTGTGACACACACACATCTATTGTCACTGTCACGGCAGTACGTGTGATCCACTCTGCTCTTGTCCGGCTGTCCACTGTCTTGCTGCTTTGCACTACTCTGATTCTAAGTTCATTCCTCAGCGTTTTTCTCCTTGGCACAGGGCCAATGATCGCCTTAGTCGCTCTGCTGGAATGGCATCTTGAGAGTGAAAGCAGGCTCGCCTAGCGTATCCATATCCACCAATTTCCTCTTGGTTCTTCTGCCAAGGGTGTTGCAGAAGATGTGATCTGGCCCAAGGGGAAGTACTTTCTGGGGCTCGTTTCCCTGGTAGAGAAAGCTCAGTGCACTGGGGAGCACGGGCTTGAAGGGCTGTCTCTGAGCCTTTAAATGGGGAAAGAGGGCACCAGTGCCACACACTCATCAGGCCCTCTGCTCTTTATATCAGAGCAGAGGGCAGGGAGCTTTGGCCCCTGCGCTGGTCCTGTACAGTAAGGTGGTGCCTGCCTGGGAACCCCCAGGCCCTGCTTTTCCAGGAGGCAGCCAGGGGATGGACTGGATGCCAGTGTCTTTCGGAGCCAGGTGGAGAGGAGCCAATGCGGAGCGAAGAGGCGGGCGAGTCCACACTCATCTTCACCCCCGCTGTCCCCCTGTCCTTTCCTCCCCTGCTGTGGGTCGTGGAGGACCAGATGTCTCTTACATCAGAGCCACGGCTGTTTGTTTCACCCAGATGCTCCTTGGGGAGCTCCTGGGCCTCTGTCTTCCCCGGGAACCCTTCTACTGTGGGAGCGGGTCAGAGAGCCAGTGAACTGAGTGTTCTTCATTTGGGATGCTTTCCTTTTTCTTTCTTCATCCTTTTCCTTTCTACTCTAATTTGTGAGACCCTTATGGAAACTAAGTTACTGATTTAAAAATAAATTGCTGCCATGTGTTTACTTAGAAATAAGAACTCATCTGTTTCTCAACTTCTCAGGTATCTCAGTTATTTTTCTTGTTGCTGAGACAAAATATCTGACACCCAAAGTTAAAGGAGGGAAGGTTTATTTTGCTCAGTTTGTAGAGGTTTCAGTCCATAGTTGGCTGGCTGTAAGACAGGGTGGCGTGGCAAAGGGGCATCACGGAGGAGAAACAGTCCATGGTAAAGCAGGGAAGACCCAAGGCAGCTAGCTATAAGCGGCAAGCAGCAAGCGATAACCAACAACAGCAGCAGACTGCTTTCTGTCCTTTTTATTTTATCCAGGCTACCTGGCCTTAGCACTTACCCTTAACCTTAGCATCCCACTGTGAATCAGTCCCAGCGTCAATCACATCCTTGATCTCAGTGGCGCACAGCCTAGATCCCGCCACCTCTGAAAAGCCCCACCTCTGACTACATGAGACTTTGGAGGGACATCTAGATAAAAGCCATAACAAGAGGCATCCTATTCACTACTGTGGTTTCCTTCCTTTCTCCTCTCTTTTGACAAGAGAACCCCTCCCCCCTCCTTTTATTGTACTAGGGATGGAACCCAGAACCTTGCACATGCTGGTCAAGTGCTTTACGGCTCAGCTATACCCCTAGTCAAATGGTAGGATTCTTAAAATGAAATCTGTTCAGCTCTAGTGATTAAAGGAGTGAATCTGGGCAGACTGAAGAGGGTGGTGAAGCCTGACTACCAGGTGGTTTTCCAGCTATCATTGAGGCATCCTGGGGTTCCCCCAAACTGCAATCAAGCTAAGCGCTGAACTTGGGGAGAAGACCAAGTTCAAGGCTTGACAAACACAGGAGTTGTCCTGAGGCCCATAGCTCCTCCCTCCTGGGCTGGGTGCTTCCTGCAGAGCTGGCAGCTGCTGTCCTCGCCCCTGGCTGCTCTAGGCAAGATGCCTTCTAGCTAGGGCAGTGCAGCTCTAGGGCTTGGAACAGAGCACCTGTGCCTGCACCCGCCCTCTGCGGGTCGGGAGCTGGCAGACTGCACTGCTTCATAACTGCCCTGGCCTGCAGGTTCTCAGCAGCAGCAGAGTCTGAGTGAGAGTCAGTGCTGAGGTGTCTGGTGAGCAGCTGGGGCACAGTGACCGCCAGGCACCTTACAGAGGCTCAGCCGTGTTTATGGATCACATGAGCTGTGTGGCTCACCTGTGGTGAGATGGACAGAGTGCAGAGGAGGCCAGTGAGGGGCTGTGGGCATTCAGGAAGAAGAGTTGCAGGCTGAGCTGCTCGAGGCTGAGTTTTGGGGCCCTCAGGGCTCCCTGCCCTGCCCAGAGTAGAGGATGTAGCTCTGCTGCAGTTTCTGGGATTTGGGATACTTTTAAGGGTTGAGGGGCCACCGATCCCCTGTTGCAGTTCAGTGTTGTCTGAGTCATTGGCAGCCTCTCTCTGCTCCTGGTGTGAGAAACACCAGGGGGCTGGGCAGCAGGAAGTGGGGGGCTGGTGGGGCTCCAGGTTCCATTTCCCAGTAGCTGATCTTGCAGCTATGGCAACCGTCCTGTAACCTCATGGCTTCATGGCTTGATTGTCTGATAATGATGCTGAAGTTCTCCTCTTGGCTGACTGCGGTCACGTGAGCTGAGGACAAAGGGCGCTGTGTGCTGTTTTGCCTTTGGTCCCTGCTGGCCTTTGGATTTAAGAGCTGCCTGCAGGAAGCGAAGGAACCCTTGAGCAGGACCTGATAGAGGCTGCCTCCAGGGAGCTTAGGGGGCTCCAGGTTCCTGAGGCCACAGAGGGTGGGGACGACAGCTCTGCCTTGTGTCGTCAGACCCAGACAAGGCATGGTTATTTTATGCTTTGGAAGCAGCATGCTACAGGGGCAGCCACATGGGACAACGGAAGAGCAGAGACCCAAGCTCTAGTCCAGTCTGTGGCAGTGACCCATTACTTCGTCCTGGGCTCTGGTTTCTGCATATAAGGGTAAAGGGACTAGTGGCAAAGTCCTTAAGGCTGCATTTAGCTCTTCAAGTCCTATCCTCCTTCTCCCCCTCCCCCCTGCTTTTCCTTAGATGCTCAGATCTAGGTTAAAGCAATGAGGAACTGACTTAGCTAGATCTGATGTGTGGTTATTTTATTGAGTTCTAACTATGTGTCATACGCTGTATAAGGAAGTTTAAAGTTTTATCTTCACATCAGTCCTGGCTGACCGTTCGTTTATCTCTGTCTGTGATAACATTATATTTACGAAATATCTACCTATACATCTACATCTATACATAGGAAATATATATATATACAGCTAGAACCACATTTTCTCAGACATTTTCTTTCATATGTATATAACCTTGCACACTATTGCCTGCCTGTAATCCCAGCACTCTGGGAAACTAAGGTGGGAAGTCTGAGCCAGATTTGGGAAACTTAGCAACTTGGTGGACCCTGTCTCAAAAAAAGGTGTAGTACGGGGGTTGGGAATATATCTTAGTGCGAAGACCCTGGTTTCAGCTCCTAGTACTACCTAAAGAAAAGACCCATGGTGCTACATGTCAGAAATGTTACGCTGATTTGAACAGAGGAAGGTGGCACAAACAGGAGGGTGTGCTTTTCAGAACTTCAGTATTGTAAGAGCTGGGGTAAAGCTTGGCAGTATCAACCGGCCTCCCACCACAGTGATAGGCAGATCTGAGACCTGCAGGGCACCTGGTACCTGGCTGTGTGCCCAGCCAGGTACCAGGTGCCCTGCAAGACCCGCAACTTATGCCATTCCTGCTACACTGTGCTGCAAGTGGAGCTGAACCTGACAGTGCATGTCACAGAACTGCCAGCTAATAGTGAATGGGAGAAGTGGGGCCGGGCAGAGGTTGGAGGGTTGATTCTGGACAACAGAGGAAAGGAAGTGGGGGTGATGGAGGCGCTGCCCGAGCCCAGAGCAGGATTGACCATGATGGGTGCGAAAGGTGGGGAGCAGCCCCGGTTGATGGGAGCAGAAAATGCTTAGTGGAGACAAAGTGGGGCACTGTACAGCCAGCTCACCAAAGATTTTGGCAGGCAAACAGTGGTGGGGAAGTAGGGTGCTAGTGAATGGCGATGTCAGGGGGTTGAGCAGAGCATCATCCAGTGTGTGGGGCGTAGCAGAGGCACAGACAGAGCTGCCACTCAGGCATGGTCAGGAACGCAGTATTCTTTCTCTGCTGCGGAGGAGGAAACTGAGAGTCACAGGCGTTGATTCACATGTTTAGGGCTCCAGGACAAGCATGTGATGAGGCCAGTTATGCAAGCTTGGCCACTCAGTGCCGAGGAACTGACCTGTTGACTTAGCCTTTAGGGAGGAGGAGGGAGAAGAAGGAGTGGGGGAGGGGATTGTTTCTTTCCACCCACGTCTTCATGGCTGGCTGATGGGAAAAGGACGTCTGCTAGGCACTGGTGTGTGAGCTCCGTGTGCCCTCAATGCTGAGTGTCTTATCAGCTCATGATAGTTCTGAGGCAGGTGGTGGCATTTCCATTTGTAGGCACTGTCCTCCGTGAAGGTCTGTCGGGCTGTGGCTGCTAATGGCAGGCGTTGGGCCCAGGTCGTGGGCTGTCAAAGGCTCCTTGCCAGGTCATCTCACTGAAGTGGGACTAGGTTGCCCGGCCAGAACCGAGGCATGGGGGATCCCTGTACAAACCACGGAGGTCCCAGGACCTCTTACTGTGGCAGAGGGGTGGGCACCCACCTCCTATGCTTCCGGCCCTGGGAAACTTCCCTTCATCGGTGCACAATGACAGAATTCTCCCACTTCCTGAGCTCGTGTGAATGCTGTGGGAGCACTGTGTGCACACGTGCATGTACCCACATTCCTGAGGTCTCTGCCTCACATGGGTTTCCAGACAGCCCCTGGAGAAAGGGCTGTCCATCCCCAACGCAGGTTATCTTGCTTCTAGAGGAAGGCTGGGCCCTGTTTTTGGGTGAGGATGGTGCATATCTTCCTGCAAAGGCTGACAACTGACTGAAGGACACTGTAGTTCATGCTTTAGAGACTGCTGGGTGGATCCAGCCTCTGTGGAAGCAGTTTCTGTCAGATGCCTGGATGCAGTTTCTGTCAGATGCCTGTTTATTGTAAGCACTCAGGAAACAGGTGAAATACATTAATGACAAGCAGCCAAATGATGAAGCTGATTTCTGTTAGATGAAGGACATTGCGGGACTCATTGAAAGGCTGTGGAACCTGCTGAAAGCCAAGGAGGACTCCAAGGGGCAGGTGCATGGCTGCTGCGAAGGTGGCCTCCCTTTTGCTAACTTGGCTCCTTCTTCAGTCACTCTCATAGTTCTCTGCCCTCCTGGGGCTGGGGTTGTGACTGGTGGTCTCCCCAGAATCATGTGGGGAAGGAGCCCAGGGCAGGCAGGCAGATAGACAGACAAATGAACAGACATACCGTCTGTATAAAGAATTGACACTTTGCTTGTAATCTCAGCTTTCTGGAAGGCTGAGGCAGAAGAACTGCAAATTTGAGCCTAGTCTGGGCAATTGAGTAACCTAGTGAGACATTTTCTCAGAATTAAAAAAAGAGCCACTGCAGGGCACGAAGAATCAGGCGTAGGGATAGGCGTAGGGGTTTCCTCTGCCCCCCCCCCCAGCCGGTTCTTTCTGTGTGTTGGGAAATCAGAGGTGTGCAGAGTGGCAGTGCCCTGGGAGCCCTGTGGCTGGGTGGGAAGGTGAGCCTTGCCAGTGGACTACAACTGTGGTTTCACACAGGAGGGTGAATGAGATCCAGGAAGCTGGGGTTCCCAAAGGATGCTAGGCTGCAGTGGGGAGGCTTATTTTCCTTCTAAACAGGAGCTCTTGGACAGGGAACATTTCCTTTCTAATAGATGGTTTCTAAAAATAGGAAGACCTTTGCTCCCACTTCTAGCTTTGGAGCTTTAGAGCTCCTTTGAATGGCGTGGAGAGGGGCCCCAGGTCCAACAATGGCATGGAGTTGGCCAGGCCTCACGTTTAGCTCTGTGACTCTGGCCGAGTTCCTAAACTTCCCTAAGTTCTACGTTCCTCAACTGCAGTGAGGTATATGCAGTGATCACCGCCACCAACAGCAACAAGGCTGGCATGGGGTGGGGGTGGGGCTCAGTACGGTATGCTGGCCTAGCCTGTGAGACACTCCAGTTTCCATGCCAGCACCAAAACCCCTAACCAAAGCCTGGCATTTACTGAAATCCACATGTTTTATATTCATTCTCTCATTTATGCCTTAAATCGCTGTATGCAGTAGATTCTGTTATTGTCAGCATGTAATGGATACAAAACCTTAGGTCCAACAAATGAGTAACACTCCCCTGTTGCCTTCTGTGAAAGTCAGTGGGTGGCAGATCCAGGATTTAACTTCAGACAGTACTGCATCAGAGTCTGCCCTCATGACCCTCACAGGAAATCATGTAAAGGCTCCATGCAGCTTTTGGAACTCGGAGCATTTTATCCTCTGCTCCTTTGTGTCTCCTACAGAAGCAGCTGACACAGGATGACGATACTGATGAGGTGGAGATCGCCATCGACAACACAGCCTTCATGGATGAATTCTTCTCTGAGGTGGGCCGCCTTCCTGTGTTTTGTTCTGAATGTACGTAAAGAAACACAGCTTCCTTTGTGAAGACACAGAAACCTCACATCCCTTCAGAGTGGCAGAGGAAGGTCGCAGCCTTCTGCTCGGGCTGGCTGGCTGGCTAAGGACATTCCTGGGAGGGCATCTTTTCAGTTCTTCTTCAGCGTTATTAAGAAGGTCAGCAGAGGGGAAATTACATGTGATCAAAGATGTGCTGTTAAAGTCTTATGCCACCTGGCAGCACTGTAATGATAGCCCTTCGACCTAAAGAATACACTTTAAACACAGTGTTCACCTAGGTACATTGCCAGGAATGTGAAGAATCATTGCATCATTAGGTTTGTGATTCAGATAGGTCAAATTTGTTGTATCCAAGCATTTTTATAGTGCCTTCAGCTTAATACTAGTGGTAACAGAAAGACCAAGAAATCCCAATGTAGCTTTGTTACGTCTGACGAGGGCATGTCATCCACATCCACGGACTCAACCACCCTTTCACCTTCAAGGTGAGCGCAAGGATGGGGCGTAGATTGGTGAGAAGTTGTGGAGTGGGCATGGGTCAGGCCCAGAAATGCTGGCTGGGTCTTGAATCTCAGCCTGCTTCTGACCGGCTAATGATTTTGTTAACATTCCTTAACCTGCTGAGCATTGGTTTCCTCACCTATAAACTGGGACCAGTAATATAATACAATGATTTCCTACGGACTTAGTGTAAGAATTGAGACAGTGCTCATCACACAGCACTTAACAATGACAACAACAACAAAACCAAATTGGAAACAAACTGTTGGTGAGGTTTTTGCCACTGGGCTATGGTTTCTTTAGTTTTTTATTTCCCTGGGATTGGGCTTAAAAACCAAGAGGCGCTGTATTCTTTTTGCAGAGAGTTTGGGCACTTCCCAGCCTCTGGGGTGCACGGGGGTTTGCCGGCTCATGCCTGATCTCTTGTGAGAGAGACTACTTCTGCATGGGTGCTGTTGGCTAGGGAGTGGGGGGGCTACCTCCCCCGCCCTCTTCCAGGCTTGCCAGTGGGTCTGCCCTCTGCTCCAGGTGTCATCGTGAGATTGGGCAGAGCCTGATCCTGTGGGCTGCGGGACAGTGTCGTTCTGTTTGGCGGTGGGTGGACTTGAAGAGATGTTTGTAGGTGTTGTATCTTGTTGTTTTAGTCTTACCCTGGAGAACCCTATGCATTAGTGAACCTCTGCCCTAAGAAAAAAAAGAACCTTCTCTAATAATTGAGTTCTCCTCCTCCTCCTAAACCAGAGGGAGGGTTCCTGAAAGGCAGATTGCTAGTGAGCTGGGAAGGTGGTAGGCTTCACAGCTCGATTCCACCCTCTAGAGTTTCAAGGCAGTGTGACCTTGTCCAGATTACTTAAGCTGTCTGAGCTTTGATTTCCTGCTGTGGAAATTGGAAGTGTTAGTAGTCATCTTCCAAGGTTTGTTGTAAGAACCACAAAAGCTCACACATCTGGCAAGAATGATCTGGACATAAAAGCATTGGGTGGACGATGTTTTAAGAGATGGAGCGAGATCTTCTGGCTGCTTTATTGTCTTACTGCTTTTTTTTCCTTTTCTTTTCCCTTCTTGATCATTTCCTTAGTTGGCAGAGACAAGAAAATTTTTGAGGAAACAGACCTGCCTTTGGAGGCAGAAGTGTTAGTTTATTATTGTGTTCATTCATCCATCAAAAAATGTCTTGAGAGTTGCCATCTTCCAGACTGGATGTGAAGTGTTGAGGATACAGTATTGTGTGTGACAAGGTCCCTGCACCATGTCTCCTGCTTTGGTGAGGGTGACAGAGATTTTAAAAAGCTGACCTGAGAACAGAAGTGTCAAGAACGTACTATGGGAGCACAGATGAGGAAGCACTAAGTTCCACCTAGAGGGTTCTCTGGTCCCAGCTAGACCTGCGTATCAGGTACCCCCAGAGCTTGTATTACACATACCTGATCAGAGACCCTGGGTGGCTCAGACTTGCATTTTTCAGAAGTTCTTCCAGATGATGTGACCTACAACAAATGATGAGCCACTGCAAAATGATGATGAGTCATTGAGGGTTTTCAGCAAGAAAGAGCTGGGTCAGAGTGTCTTTTAGAAAAATCAGTCCATGGCAGTTTGTGGAGGGGAGGAAAGACCACGCTATGTGGCCAGGCCTGGCTACTGCAGCAGCCCCAGTGGAGCAAGGGGAGAGTTCTGATCTGGGTCTCAGCCCTAAGGGCAGCAGGGTGTGACCTTCAGGGGTGCTCTTGACTGAAGGAGGGCTTGGAGTTAGGAATGGTGAGGGAGGTATCACATTGGGCCAACGTCTGTAAGATCCGCTGGGTTTTTCCCAAAGGATCAAGAGTGAGGGGGTTCTGGTTACCTACTGTGGTATAAGGAACTCCTTAGCTGTGAAACAGCTGGTAGCCCTCTTCATTAGGAATCTGGTCAGGCACAGGGTGGCTTCTTTCCACTCCACAATTTCTGGAAGTGTGGCCGCCAAAACTTGAGTAAGCAGAGGTGGGAATCTCTACTACAGGGACTTGTGAATTGCAGCATCTGGCACTGGGACTGGGGTGACACAAAGGAAAACCTGGGGAGAGACTGTCGGTCAGAGCAGCTACCCTTGGCCGCTTTCTGTGCTTGGGCTTCTATAGAACGGTTAACTCAGGCTCCTTGAATTTGTTGGGGGGCAGGGATCCCTGCGACTGTGTTTTGTGTTCTGTTTTATTACCATGGTATCTGTTCGAGACAGATAATAATTACACTTGTTAGGGGGAACTGGTGCACATGTATTGTATCTCAAATTGTTCTGATTCGCTTTTCCTTCCCACCCTCACTCTCTCCCTCCCTAAATCTGCCTCCCTGTTTCCTACCATCTCGCCTTTACTTTTATATTTATATTGGGGTTCTCATATAAGAGAAGCCTTGTGATATTTAACCTCCTGTGTCTGACTTATCTCACTTAACAGTGTGGTCTCAGGATAATCTGTTTTCTTACAGATGGCTCAGTTATACTTTCTGTCATTGAGTGTGTGTGTGTGCCTCATGGTCTTCAGTCCCTGATCCCTTGAGAGGCATCCAGATGGTCTCCATGGCACAGCTGTTTCAAACTGCATGCCATGAACGTGTGTGTGTGTGTGTGTGTGTGTGTGAGTGACAGTTTCTGGTTAAAGACATCCTACTGAAGTGATATATGCGCACCCTTGTTTATGGCCGCACAGTTCTGTGGCAGCTGAAGCTACAGGTTCCAAACAGATTCGCAGAGCCCCCACTTCTCAGTGCGAAGGGCGTTCAAAAACCTTTGCCCTTTATGAGACAAGGCCGACACAGCCTAGAGTTCTATTTGGCACAACCTTGTACCAGCATCACCAGCCATAAGACTGGGGGCAGCTAGAAAGTCCCCTAGATCCTTTTATCAGGGAGCAAAACCACCTGTCCTCCCGGGGGACAGTCCCCCTACTGTAGCCGGAAGGGACACCAGGAAGTGACTGCTTGTCAGAGGGGCACGACTGCCAGGACAGCTGTTGAGGCCATCATGATTCCTTCTCTGGAGCTGGGAGGACGCAGCTCTGAGGGGCACAGTGTAGGGAGGTCGTCTGCAGACTCAGACCCAGTGCTCATTAGCGAGGGCAGAGATGCAGCTGTGATCCGTCGCCTGGAGAAATCCTGATTTTCGTCTTGGAAATGTACAATGCACACTACCCATTTGGTATAGTAATGACTTTTGCTTTTTGTGGCTGCCCCAGCATGTTGTTTTCACTGACTTTTCTGACGTGAAACTTCTATCGATGAAGATGAGTGGGATGGATGTGCCTTGGAAAATGCTCTTTATGCATGCAGTCTGCTTTTTGGGGCTTATATTAATGGGGGCTGCTGTTACAGAACTACAGAGGGCACGGTTTATAAATAATGGAAGCTTGTCTTCCACCATTGTGGAGCCTGGGACTCCCAAGTTCAAGGTGGCAGCATGATTAGGCTCCCTGCACACTGCTGACTTCTTGCTGTGTCCTCCATGACAGCAAGAGAGCAAAGCGAGTCTTCTGACCTCTTCGTCTAAGGCACTAATCCTACTGATGACGGCTTCACTCATGTGACCTTCTCACCTGCTGCAGGCCCCAGCTATAAACACCATTGTGCTGGGAATCGGGTTTTGCTCCCTGATAAAAGGATCTAGGGGACTTTCTAGCTGCCCCCAGTCTTATGGCTGGTGATGCTGGTACAAGGTTGTGCTGAATAGCTGATTCCCATTTGCTGGGAATCAGCTTGTTAGTCTGCGTGTGGTGAGACACAGACATGCAGTCCACAAAAGCAATTAAGCAAATCTCGGATTATTTTGTGGTGAATGAAGCATGTCTGTCTCTCGAAGTTACTTGGGTTCATTCATTTTTTGACCAGCATCTACTGAGTGACACCATGTGCCTGACACAGTAGTAGACATCAAGTAGTCTAGGACAAGCAAGCCCCAGCCCTAGCCCTTGAAATGATCTGAGTCAGGACTGGAGGGTGTGGTGGTGGGGTGGGCTGTGGAGCAGTACCTGCCTAGGGGACCTGCAGGGTGGCCAGTCTTAGAGCACAAGAGTTTGTTAGGCTTGACTTTTGCTAGAACTAAAACCTTCCAAGTGAATGTAACTTGGAAATACAGGTATGAGGTCAGATCAGCAGGTTACATACTTATCTCGTAAGCAGGGTATCTGAATGACAAAGGCTTGCTGGGTAAGCTGGTGGACCCCATGTTCCCTGCTCTTCTAGTGTGGCAGGTAGGGAGCCTTGGGGTCATTTGCTGTGTGGTCCCTGCCTGTCTTTCCTGTGCTTTGCTCTGAACTGCCAGCTAGCCTTTGCAATGGTCGGCCAAGTGCAGTGCCATGGGAGATGATTCATGGTGCCCCACCCCAGTCTTATGGAAGCCTAATCCGGATCTGGACTTCCAGCCTCTGGGCCTTCGAGGGGATGTGCTTGTTGTTAATGGTCCCTGTCCTGCATGATGATAGCACTGTGACCACACCTACCCCTTCTGTCTCTCCACCGGCTGCTGCCCCCCTCCAAATACCTCAGGGCCCTGAGGTTGTGCTCTCGGCCCCTCCCTGTGTAAGAAATTCTACTGTACTGTGTTGCTTTGGTCAAAATAACCAGATAGGCTTCTGTTTCCCTGGATAAATTTTAAGTGCTCCAAAACCCAGGCACACTAAACTGATTGGAAATTATTGTCTGGAAAGCCTTGTTTTGCTGGTCAGCATAAACTCTGAGATCATTGCAGTCTTTGCATTCATGAAAAGAAAGCTGGAACGCTAGCCCCCTCAGGCTTGGTGTCTGTTGCATGGGTGACTGAGGACTTCTCCCTTCTCATCACTGTGTGTTTTCTAAAGCGATGAAGCCCGCATGTTAAAGACCCGACTAAGAAGCTCCCAAGTGAGCTGTTTTAGATGATGCCATTGTGTGAAAGTAAAGGTATCCTTTACTTGTGAATTGCAAAAAGGAGAAATCATTTATTTGAGTACACAACTACATTATTTTCTTAATTTGGAAAGGCAGTAAATAAAAGTGGTAGAATTAACGTCCCATTGACCTTAATGCAAGATTCATAGGAATTTTGGAGAGGCAGAGACAAATACTTTAGGAGCACAAAGCTTTTTGCTTGTCCTCTCACTTTATCCCACAGCCACTGCCAGCTCTCTTAAGTAGTACTTTCTCTGCTTTCCAATGTCTAATTAGATCCCTCTGGCTAGTTAAATCCAGAGGGAGGAGGCCAGCTGGACCTTCAGAGTCACTGCTTCCTTTTGGGAGGTGATAGTGGACTGACTAACAGGGTCATATAATGGGCAACACCCAAGAGTGGTTGGCTTGCTGTCTTCCTGTGGCTATTGATGATCTGGGGATTGCTGGGTAGACTGAATAAGGCTTGCTTATAAAGGGACAGCATGGTACTTGCACAGAGTAAGTATGGGGTAGGAGCTATTTTCATATTTAGCATTGTCAACATCTAATGATGGTTGAGTATGTACTTTGTGTTAAGCATTTGACCTGAGCTTGTTCAAGGTCATAAAACTGCTAAGAGGTGTGGCAGAACTTGAATGTGATCTGTCTGATCCTAACTTACTAAGTCCTACTATCTGGATTCTTGTGTTCCTGATGATTCTTGGAGAATACATTTTATGAAAAGATGTATATAAGAAAGCCTTCGGGATGTTACTGGCTGCAAATTTATTTTATTTTATTTTATTTTATTTATTTATTTATTTATTTTTTTGGTACTGGGGATTGAACTCATGACTGCCTGCTTGCAAAGCAGGCGCTTAAGCCACTGAGCTTCCCCAGCCAATTTTTTTTTTTAACTTTAAAAAAATTTTATTTAAAGAGAACACAAAACAAACCAAACCAAAACAAAACAGAAAAAAAGGTAGCAACAATACAGAATTCCAAGGAAAAAAAGAAAAGAACAAAAAAAACCCACTAAGAAATCATTACTTGATAACTTAAATACTGTCATCTAGGAAATAGTTGTTCAAGTTACAAAATTAAAACATACAAAGTACACATTCAAACAATGAGACTGTTAACAGTTCTGCCCCACGATCTAACAAAAACAGTAATATGGTCATTCATCTTACACACTTTGGCTGCAAATTTAGCACGGTGGCTGAGAAAGAAACAGTTTTGGATTTGTTCCTGTGGCTAGTGACGTTTCTCCAGTGCTCACTGTGTGAAAAGCACCCTGTAGGGAATGGTGGTCAGAGAACAGAGAACAAAGGCAGAGGGACCCTGTGAACCATAACAGAAGCCATCTCAGAACACGAGCTGAACACACATCCATCTCACACAGGCTGAGCACACCTGGACCTGGGAGAGGAGGCGGGCAGCCTTCCCCAGTGGTGGATTTATATTTGCCAGGCCCAGAGGCTGGGGTTCGTGTCTCACACATGCCTCGATTTTGCCTCTTCCTGCAGGATGGGCTGGAGTAAGTTCCTCTACCACTTTGAGTCTCAATTCTTTGTGTAAAGGAATGGTACTGACCCTCTAGATTTACTGTGAAGGGTTAAGGATAGTGTCTGGTATGTGTTCAGTCAATTTTAGTTCATAAATACATGACTTTCGGCACACTGGCAGCATCCCCCTCCCCATATATGAACAGCTCTTCAGCTTTTTAATTTTTTTTTTTTTTTTTTTTTTTGAGCCAGGTTCTCTCTATGCAGTTCAGGCTGGCCTTTAGCTCACTTTGAAGCCCATGTCCTCCTGCCTGAACTTCCCAAGTGCTGAGATAACAGGCATGTGCCACCACACCTGGCTCTCTTGAGGTTGTAGATTGGGTACCTCAATTTGTTATTAGCTAGTGCCTGGCTGCTTGCAGGGTTTCTGTTAAGAGTGGCGGGGCTGTGGATGATCACTCTGGGAGGAACTGGGTAGGCACTACAGGCACTGAGGTCTCTTCTCTGTGCCTCCCCTGTATCTCTGCTACCACTGCAGTGTGGCTGTGATGCTGGGAGGGGAGGTCACACTCACTACTAATGCAGCAGTGCCCGATTGGGGAGTGAAATGCTGACGGAAATACTTCTTAACACTCCAGCCCTGCACAGTCAGGAACTTTAACGTGTGCAGAAATGGTCCATGGCTCCAGCTTCTGCAGGAATCCTTGGACACTTGTCCAGGAGAAGAATGGCTGTTACATCCTAAGATGGCACTGCATGGTGTCTTTTTTTCTACCTTCATCTTCTTCACTGGTATTTCTCCTCTTCCTTTCATTCTTTGATTTTTAAGGCATGGTCTCTTCCTTTTCACTTCTTTCCTTCCTTCTTTTGCCTTTCTCTCCACCCTTACTCTCCTCTGTTCTCCTATGTTGGGGCTGAAGGATCCGCCTGCTAGGGTTTACTGGCACTTCCTCTCCACTGATTATTTAGGGGTTTCTTGGCTTTCCTCACTGTGGCCTGACTCCCCAATGCTCGGTGGGTGAGTGTGTGCTGCTTGGTGGGGAGGTGGTTTCTGTAACTGCTCTATTGAAATTAACTGGACTATGGAAAGGGTGCTCACCGGGCAGTTGAGGACGTGTTAGCCCTCATCTTCTTCCGAAATGCCAGAAGGCAGGTGGCTGTACTAAGCAGTGGACATGTTCGTGCTCTCCAATGTAAGAATTGTTGACCTTCTGATTACAGATTGAGGAAACTCGGCTCAACATTGACAAGATCTCGGAGCATGTGGAGGAGGCGAAGAAACTCTACAGTATCATCCTTTCTGCGCCCATTCCAGAGCCCAGTGAGTGCTTGCTCAGTGAAGTCGCCCAGCGATGATGACTTTTTGCCTGGGGGCAGAGCCAGGCCTGTTTTCTTTGCTGTGTGTGTGGCAGGGGAGTGTACACAGCACCTTGTGATGTCATGTCACCTCCTTATTCCTGCCACTGTCAGCTCTGCTGTTCACGACCCACTCTGTCCACATGGACAGGCTTCATTCTGCTCCTCCTGCCTGGGACACCAGTGCTTAAGACCCCTCTGCTGCCTGCTTGACCCTGAGTCCTTTGTGGATCCTCCCAGGCTGTGCTTAGGGGCCTTATAACTGCCCTGTGCACTCCTTGACAACAACTCGAACTTGGCTCCACATTGCATGCTTTGACTGCTGGTTTATTTCTCCCTCAGCCCCACTAGACTCAGAATACCTTGATATGAAGTCTGTATCTTCTTTACAATTTTTTAGTTTCTAGCTCAGTTCTGTTGAAGGATTGTTTTTTTTTTTTTTTTTTGGTACCGGGGATCGAACTCATGACTGTGTGCTTGCAAGGCAGGCGCTTATGCCGCTGAGCTAAATCCCTGGTCAGAAGGATTGTTTTTAAATGGATTGAAGCAAATACTTTATCTTGTGCCAAACACTCCAGATGGGTATGGGGAGAATGTAGGTGTATCACAAATACTTGCTTCAGTTCAAAGCTGAAAAGCCGTGGATAAGTCCATAGTACCTTCTCCTACCCTC
>PVJX010024017.1:0-28610 GCA_004027295.1 Dolichotis patagonum | reverse complement strand
TTTACGCCACTGAACTAAACCCCCGGCGAAAAAATATTTTTTTAAAATGGCCACTTCAACTCTAGATTTGTGTATGAAAATTCTTTTTTGGCTTTGAGACAGGGTTTCACTATGCAGTTCAGGCTGATCTTGAACTCACTTTGTGACCCAAGCTGGCCTCAGTTGCAGCACTCCTCCTGCCTCAGCCTGCTGAATGCTTGGATGACAGGCATATGCCACCACTAAAAATTTTTTCTTATTCCCTAAATAAAATTTTCCTGCTGCTAAGAAGGTTGGTCTCTATTGGGCTGTCTTGGTCATAAATTTTGCTCAGATCTAGGAAATGAGGCATAGTTTTGTTTTTAATGTAGAACTTGATTTTATAGCACTCGCTGACCTACAGCCCCTTAACCCTAAATTAATCCAGTATAATTATAGTAGATTAAAACAGTTATTCAGCCTGGTGGGTTGGCTACCTCTCCAAAAGATTGGCTGCAGTCGTCTGGTGAATCGCCTGGTGCTCATGTGTCTCAGGAGGCCTTTATGTAGTCTGAGAGCGCTGGTCAGTGGCAGCTGGTTCTCTTTGTCCTCATGATCTCTCCTCATTCAGAGGTGTAGCCTAGATTTCCTTACATGGCAGCAGGAATGATTCAAGAGAGTAAAGCTTTAGCGTTTGATGAGGCCTGGCCTAGGAATCCCACAGTAATACTCCACCACCTTCTTTCAGTGAGATCAAACTACCATGTCCACCTAGATTTAAAGGGTGGGGAAATAGGCACCCCCTATTGAAGGGAGGAATAGCAAAATCACATTGCAAAGAAAGGGGCATTTTCACGGAAGATGCTGTTTGTTGCAGACCATTATTTATAGGAACATACATTCTTTAATATGTAAACACGTTTATAAAGAATACAAAAAGGCTGTTTAATACCAGTTGATACCTATGAATAGAATAAATTTTTCATTGAGAAAATTATGCTACAGCAGTTTTAAAGTAATGGAACTAAATTTTTTAAAAAGAACTTTTTACTGGAATCAGTGGTTTTATTTTATTAAAGCAAATGTAAAAGCAAATGTAAAGCTGTGATCTGATAGATGGGTTGTTTAGAAAAGTAAACCTGTTTTCCTCTATTGTCACACCACAGTAATTAACACAAATTTCTGTGACTTCAAAAAGTATGAGTTGGGCTGGGGATTTAGCTTAGCAGCATAAGCACCTGCTTTGCAAATGCGCAGTCATGAGTTCGATCCCCGGTACCGATTTAAAAAAAAAAGTATGTGCTCAATCAAGTGATCAGTTAGTTCTGCAGTGGACACTAGGCAGACTGGGTGTCCTCTAAAGCCAGTTCAGTCCTGATGCTGTTTACCTGGCGATAGCATCAGATCCCATAGGTTGAGGACTCAGTCCTAAGACTGCTCCCCAGAACTCATTCGAAATGCCACCTGTAAACAGTAAGTGCTTTTACCTGACTATAAATCAGGGTTCCTGGGCCGGAGATTTAGCTGGTGTAAGCACCTGCTTGGCAAGTGCGAGGTCATGAGTTCGATCCCTGGTACCTAAACAAATAATTTTTAAAAATCAGGGTTCCTGAAACTCACAAAACTTAGGGATACACTTACTGACATTTGCTATAAAGGCTGTTACAAAGAATGCAGATGAGGAGGTGTGGAAATTTGGAAAAGGGCTGAGAGAAGCTCCCTTGTCCACCAGAATCCTCCAGGTGTCCAGCTGTCAGGAAGCTGCCTGTGCCCTGTCCATTTGGGTTTTTAATTTTTTTTTTTTTTTTTTTTTTGGTACTGGGGATTGAACTCACGACCTTGTGCTTACCAGGCAAGCACTTAAGCCACTGAGCTAAATCCCCAGCCCCCATTTGGGTTTTTATGAAGACTTTGTTACATGTACATGATTGATTAAATCATCGGCCATTAGAGATCAACTCAATTTCTATTCCCTCTCTCCTTCCCAGAGGTTGAGGTGTGGAGTTCAAAGTCCCTATCTTTTAAGCCACCCTTGATTTTTCCAGTGATCAGCACCCATCCTGAAAGTAGCTAGGAATTACCCTTTAATGAAACTAAACTATTAGCATTGAAAAAGATATTCTATGCCCAGAATTGGAATAGAAGACAAAGTTTATATTTCACAATATTACATGGGATCATTTTAGTTCCAACATAGACTAAAAGTACAATGCAACTTTGTTATAGTTTCTCTTGTACACTGAATATTGGAATTATAATACTGGGCTCACAACCTGGAACTACAGGATGTCGGAAGACACATAATGATTTTTTTCCAGTTTTATTGAGGAGTAATTGACAATTAGAGCAATGGTTATTAGATTCTACCACAGTTGGCTTCTGACTCCAATGATTTACATTCTTAACCAAAAGTAAAGTGTCCTTTTCAAGGTCATAGCCCAAGGAAAAAAGTGGCCTTTATCTTATCACATCAAATTCAGAGGCAGATAAGCTCCTGAAGTGTAATTCTTGATTCCAGAGAGTTTGTAAATTAAAAAATAACCTACTCTCCACACCCAACATACAATGGTAACACAAGGATGAAAGAACAGTAGATTTTTCTATTCAAAAAGAATAGAATAGCTAGATGTGGTGATCGTACATGTAATCCCAGCACACTGGGAGGGCTGAGGCAGGAGAATCACAAATTTCAGCCCAGCCTGAGCAAAATTCAGCGATTTAACAAGATCCTATCTCAAAATTTTAAAAAAATTAAAAGGGGCTGGGGATGTAATTCAATGTGAAGATGAGTAGTTCAATCCTCAGTACCACAGAGGGAGAAAAAAATGGAAGAGGAATTAAGGTTGTTGGTCCAAATCACTTCTGAAATTTAGCTGGGTACATGGTGTTACGTCAACTCTAGCAGCAGGAAATGTTTCTTAACAAATTCCCATGTGGATCAAAACACACAACAGTGACACAGGCATATCCCCTTGCCATGAATGTGTTAATTATTGGGTACCTAGTTCTGCCTGGACATAAGTCCCTAATATTGTTTTCTGAGGTTTTGGCTGTGCTTTCGGAGCTGTCTCTTGTTTTACATAGGTATGTATGTATGTATGTATGTATTTATGAAACCTATAATCCCTACTACTCAAGAGGCTGAAGGAGTATCACAAATTCCAGGCCATACTGGGGAACTTAGTGAAAATCTGTCTCAAAATTAAAAATTGAAGCTAGGTACAGTGGCACATGCCTGTAATCCCAGCTGCTCAAGAGACTTAGGCGTGAGGATTGCAAATTCTAAACCAGCCTGGGTAATTTGTTGAGGCCCTGTGTCAAAGTTTAAAAAAAAAAAAAAAAAAGACCAGGGACACGAATCAGTTCTGCAGTGCCCCTGGTTTGGCTGTCTGGTACCACAAGAAGTGTTTCACAAAACCAGTTAGTTTTCTCAGTGTATTTCTTTTCTATATAAAGTTGAGACCCCAAAGACCTCTTAATTTTAAATGAGTTTTTAATTTAGCTGGTGCAGTATTGAATTTTCTGTGAATCTGACTTGGTTCATTCTGTGTTCCCAAAACTAAATTATCCATAACCCATTGCAAGATAGACATCCTGGGCTGTAGATGTGATACAGAAGTAGACTATTTGTCTAGTATGCACAAGGCCCTGGGTTCAGTCCTCAGTACAGCAAAAGAACAAAAACAGAAGAAAGATGCCTCTGTACTTTGGATCCCATCAGAGTACTGTGGCATAATCCCCCTAAGCCTTTTTGTCTAACTGAGAGAAACAACCAGATGAAGTCCTAAAAAGAACTAACCGGACAAGCATGGTGGAGGATACCTGTAATCATAGCACTCAGGCGGCTAAGACAGGAGGCTTGCAATTTTGAGGATAGCCTGGGCTACATAGCCTGAACTACACAGTAGGACCCTGTCTCAAAACAAAAAAAGAATTTAATTTGATTTGATCTGATTTAATTCAATTTTTAAAAGAAAAGAATTAATAGTCACACCTTTGGTTATTTATCATGAGTACATTCCTTATTTTAAAACTCTTACAAGTTTAAAAGAACAGAGATAAGGACAGTTTTACTCTCCAGTCCAGCAAGTGCTAGACTCTGTATTTCTTCTGAATTCTTTGCAAGCTGTGCAGGTCTCTATTAAGCTTGTTTGCTGTCACTTCATCATATCTGGCTGACACAGTATGGTTTCCTACAGACCTTTTCTTTAGCTCTGAACAGCTGAGTATGCTTGGCTTATTAGACTGCTTCATGGTTCCTTCTGGCATATAGACCTTTCTACAGTTGTGTTATGGTCTAATTCTTATAATGAATGCTTGTTCACTAATGGTTGGGTAACTTTGCTATCCTGACTAAACTTGGATGGTACAGAAACTTAGAGTCAGAAATGGAGAAATGGAGCATTATAGTAACAAAACCCTGAAGCATGGTACCACTGGATTTGGGACCAAGTGGCAGAAAAGGAGAAGTGGCAGGGAGCCTCTTGGTGGAGGCTTAAGAATAGTGGCAGTTGCTGCGGGAGTCTGGAAAAGGATGACCCGTGCTGTGTAGCTGTGAGACACCTGGCAAAAACACTACCTGTGGTAACAACTGGTGACTCTGCCTAAGGAGATTTCTAGGCATTATTTTTAAAAGTACAGTACTGGGTTGGGCGTGGTGGTGGTGCACACCTGTAATCCCAGCGCTTGGGAGGCTGAGGCAGGAGGATCACCATGAGTTAAAGGCCAGCCTGAACTACATAGGGGGACGCTGTCTCAAAAAAAAAAAAAAAAAAGCTATAGTAACTGGCACTTTTATAGTTTGGAAGTTCTGTCTTAGTCTGTTCTGTCCTTTTGGAGGGATAATTGGGACTGGCTAATTCATTTTTTAAAAAAGTAAATTTGTTCGTTTGTAGAAGAGTCTGGATAGCCCAGGCTGGCTGTGAGCTCACTGTGTGTAGTCCACATTGGCCCCAGACTGAATCCTCTAACCTACTCCAGAAGACTAACATTAATCTCTTCACACAGGCAGTCATGACCTAGTCACTTCCCTACAAGTCCCATCCGTTAAAGGCCCCGCCACCTTAATACCGTTAAATTGGGGGCCAGTACTGAGTATGTATATGATGGTACCTCCTCATAGTCCCAGGTACTCAGGAGGCTGAAGCAGGATAATTATAAGTTGAAGGCCACCCTGAGCAACTCAGTTAGACCCTGTCTCAAATTTTTTAAAAACAGAGGATGTAGCTAAATGGTAGAGTGTTCCTGGTTTCAATGGTTGTGGACACAAAAGTAAACAGATAAATAGAGAACCAACTTCAGTCACACATACCTTTGGGGGACACACTCAAACCATGTGGAAACCATAGTAACCTCTGCATGGGAAATTTATAGAGATCCGTGGGAGGCTGCTGCTCTTTGTAGCTGTACTGCATCAGTCAGCAGTGCTGGAGGACACTGTTGGACAGCAGGACCAGCATTTATAGTGCAAGCTAGACATAGTGTAGGGCAGAAGACAGAACAGAACTGAACAGGCATTCTCGGAATCCAAGGGGCGCATCGAAATGCATGATTGGTGCCAGATCTTGTTCCTCCCCTCCCCCACTCCTTCTGTCCCAAACCATACAGAAGAAACTTCTGGGAAACATGGTATCATTCGTATTGTAGTAAAGTATATACAATGTAAAGTTTACCTTTTAACCATTTTTAAGGGTAAAATTCAGTCTACTCTTAAGTACATTGTTTCTCCATTATTGTGTAGCCTGTGCCATCATCTATCACTAGTACATTTTTTATCTCTCAGACCGAAACCCTGTAACAATTCAGCCCCCTGTACACAGCAACCACCATCTCTTTTCTTTTCCTGATTTTTTTTATTAGTACATGTTTGCAGTAATGCTGATCACATTCCTTGTGGGGAGTTGGTATACATGTACATAACATGTCTTCATTCTCTTTTCATCTCCTTCCTACCTCCCCTCCCTCTGGTCTTTTATAAATTGAACTTGTTTCTCTTTTTTCATATGATTTGGTTTGGTTTGGTTTTTTTTGAGACAGGGTCTCGCTGTATAGTTCAGGTTGGTCTTGAACTCACTATGTAGCCCATGCTGGCCAGTGTTGGGCTTACAGGCATGTGCCACCATGCTCAGCTGTTTTGTTTGTTTTTGGAGACTGGGTCTCACTACATGGTTCAGCCCCATTTTGAGCTTGCAGTGATCCTCCTGCCTTAGCCTCCCAAGGTCTGGACCTGCAGGTGTGGGCCACCTCATCTTGACCTCTGTGATCTTTATATGAGTAAAATCATATAGTATTTGACCTGCAGTTGCTCCCATTATTGCTGACCTAAATAATTAAACTGTGATAACAATGGCCTCCAGAGTTTGAAGAAAAGAATGAAGCCAAATGAACAGAACCTCAGATAACCTATAGCACAGTTATCAGGTGTACCAGCACCTATGAAATGAGGGTACTAGGAGGAAAAGGAAGACAGAAAAAGTAATGGCTGAAAATTCCTCAGACTTGATGAAGGACGTTGATCTGCACATCCAAATGTCTTAATGTGGTGGATTAACTAAGGCCAACGTGTATTACCCAGCTGAACTGAATTGGTGTGGTTGTAGGTGGAAGGCCCACTGGAGGATTGTTGCTAACAGCACAGAAGGAGAACTGGAGAGGAAGAGGGTGAGCTGTTGATTGTCCTGAAGAAGCATGTCATATTGGCTGCCTGATGTGAAACTGGCCTCTTCCTGTCATTGGAAGGGCTTAGGTCCTCACTGCCGCTGAGGGTGGCTGTCTTTCTCTGTGGAGGAGGCCTGGTCCTTTGAGTAGTGTTTCCTGGCTCCAGTACAGATCCTTCAGTCTGCTGGCACAGATCCTGTATCCCACTGGTACAGACTTTCTAGCTTCCACCACTGACCTTTGGGCCTTCCCAGTGCAGATCCTTGATACAGACTTGCATGAGACATCTTGGCCTCCAGTTGGACTCAAGGAGGACATTACCATGGGCTCTAGGTCTTCAGCTGGACTTGTGCAGGATTTTGCCATGGGATCCAGGCCCTCAATTGGGATTCTTTGGGTCTCTAGTGTGTGGACAGATTTTGTACACTGTTTTGTATTTGACACTTTTTAGATGAATATTGTTAATAATCCTATAATTTATGTGTCTTGTATCAAATCTTTTCCCTTGTAAGCCCTGACAACAACACTTAATAATGACTTTCAATTTGCGTACCAAACTACATTATTATCAAACTGTTTAAACTGAAATACAAAGAAAATCTGGAAAGCAGGGCAAAAAACAATTCATAATATATAGCACAATTCATAATGTATAGAACAGTAACAGTGGCTTACAATGAATTTTTCATCAGAAATAATGGAAGGCAAAAGACATTTGAATGGCATTAAGTGTACTAAAAAAACAAAACAATTGTCAACCAAGAATTCTTTATCTGTTATCAACTGGTATCTTCAAGAAGGCAAATAAATCTCAGTACTTGAGAGGCTGAGGCAAGAGTAGGCAGTCAAGGCCAGGCTGGGCTGTATGATCAGTTCATGGCCACCCTGTACCACATGAGACCCTGTCTCAAAAAGGTATGTGGAGGGGCATGTATGTATCTGCAAGTTACGTATTTAATAAGGGTCTAGTCTCCAGATTATATAAACATACCTTAAAAATCAAAACAACTCATTTTGGTTATTGCATCTCTTCAGTTTAGCCAACTCTAGGCTGTGGGGCGTGGGGTTGTTTGTTTGGTCTGCTTTGGTTTTTTAAGAAAAGGTCGAATTATGTTGTTCAGACTGACCTTGAACTCACTATGTAGCCTAGGCTGACCTTGAACTCAAGGTGATTCTCCTGCCCCAGCCTCCTGAGTGCTGGAACTATACTTGTGTGCCACCATACCTGGCTTGTGTAATTATTTTTATTTTTAAATTTTACTTGGCCCAGGGGCTGGGGATTTAGCTCAGTGGCACAAACACCTGCCTGGCAAGTGTGAGGTCGTGACTTTGATCCCCGATACCACACACAAAAAATTTTTTTACTTGACCCATCCTTGCTCTGAAGAGTCCATTTTTTCCCCTATTCTGTTTTTTCCCCTTACCTTTATTTATTTATTTAGTTAGTTAGTTTTGGTGCCGGGATTGAACTCATGACCTCGAACTTGCCATACAGGCACTTATGCCACTGGGCTAAATCCCTGGCCCCCCTTACCTTTATTTAATGAATGTGAAATTTTGCCACCACTAAAAATAAGACAAAACAAAAAAAGGGTGTGGTAGTGCACACCTGTAATCCCAACACTTGACTGAGGCAGGAGGATTGCCACAAGTTCAAGATCTACATAGTGAGCTCAAAGCTAGCCTGAACTACATAGCAAGACCTTATCTTATTGTCTTAAAACAAGTTTAAGTGTAAAGGATCTGAAGGGCTCAATAGCACAGTGCCTGCCTAGCAAGCACAAGGTCCTAAGTTCGATTTCTGGTACAAAAAAAAAAAAAAAAAGGATCTGAATAGGGCTAGCAGTGTACCTCAGTGATGATGCACTTGCCCAGCATGTGTTAGGCTCTGTATTCAACTCACAGCACCTCAAAAATAAAAATAATAGGTGGCTTTCCAAAAAGATACACAGATGTCCCGCTACAACAGTAGGATGACTGTATAGTAATTTAACAAATCAAAACAAGTGGAAGATAGCAGGTGCGGGCAAACATGTAGAGAAATGTCAACTCTGATGGTAATGTAAAATGATAGTATAGCCACCATACAAATGTTTGAGAGTTTCTTAAAAAGTTAGAGATATCATGATCATAATTCCACTCCTAGATCAAAGTTCATAGTGTTCATGGCAGCAATATTCACAGCAGCAAAAAAAGTCTGTGACAACCCTGGCATTGACGGATGGTGGTCAATGTACAAAATGTGGTATACATGCAGTGGAATGTTACTCTACTATAAAAAGTGAAGTGTTGAGGCATGAAACAATGTAAACCCGAAAAACAGTATGAAAAGAGATAAGCCAGGCATAAAAGGTCACATGCAAATGATTCCATCCACATGAAATACCTATACGGAAAGCTTACAGTTGTTATTCTGTGGCATGAGGGACCAGTAGGACTCAGGAGTGACCAATTACTTAATGGATACAGAGGGGTCTGAGAAAGTTTTGAAAGTAGGCAAAGATGGTAGTTGAGAAACAGTGTGAATGAATGCACTAACCAGCTCTGAATTACTCACTTGAAAGTTAATTTTGGTAGTGGTTATTTTTGTTTTGTTTTTGGACTTTTATGAGGCAGGGTCCCAGTTCAGGCTGACCTTGAACTCACTTTTTAGCCCAGGCTGGCTTTAAACTCACAGCGATCCTCCTGCTTAATATTAAGTGTCCACTTGAGGGGCTAAGGGATTCTCAGATAACTTAAAACATTATTTCTAGTGTATTTATGAGGGTGTTTCTATAAGAGGTATTTGCATCAATAGACTAAAGGTCTACCCATCCAGTTCACTGAGGTCCTGCATAGAACAAAAAGCTGGAAGAAGGGAGAATTATCTTTTCTTAAGCTGAGGCATCTGTCTTCTGCCCTTGGGCATCAGAGCTCCTGGGCTTCAGATTTGGACCAAATTATACTCACCTGCTGGGAGCTAGCCAGTTCCCAGGATAAATCTCATCCTCCCCTCAAAAGCTCCTGAACCTTTGTTGGTTCTTTCTGTATGGCAAAATAAAAGCATTCCCAGGAAACAAGACCTAAAACAATTTGCTGTTAGCAAATCAGGCTTACATAAACTTTTAAAGGTTTTCAGCTGGGCATGGTGGCGCATGCTTGTAATCCTAGCACTGGAGAGGCCAAGGCAGGAAGATCCGCTGAGTGTTCAAGGCCAGCCTGGGCTACAAAGTGAGTTTAAGGCCAGCCTGAACTGCATAGGGAAGCCCTAACTCAAAAAGACAACAACAACAAAAACAGTTTTTCAATTGGAAAGGATATGGTACCAGATGGTAACTTGAAGGAAAAAAACACTATAAATGTTAATTATAGAGGTAAACTTAAAAGACTATAAATAAATTGTTCTTTTATTATCTTAACTGAAATAGAAGACATTTGTATAAGACAATAATTAAAAACTAATTTTGGGTTTATGAGAGAAATATGTAATATATAACAATAGTAGTAAGAGAAAGGAAGAAATGGAGCTCCTTCTATATTTCACAGGAATTCAATTAGTAGTCAAATAGATTGTGCCCAATTTTACATACATGTATAATTGCTAGACGAAGACGTTAAAGAAATATATGTTTAAAAAGTGAAACAATTACAACAGCATACTAGAAAATACCTAAAACAAAAAGACAAAAGAGGAAGTTACAAAGGACATGTAGAAAACAAACAGAGATACAGCTCTGTGATTGTGAATAGGTCAGATATTTCAAAAGGCATAAATTGGTCAGATGTGGTGGCACCTGCCTGTAATCTCAGCTATTTGGGAACTGAAGCAGGAGGATCACACACTTGAGGCCAGCCTGGGCAATTTAAAAAGACCCAGGCTCAAAATGAAAAAAAAAGGCCAGTCATGGTGGCCCATGTTTTAGTCCCAGCACTCTGGGAGGTTGAGGCAGAAGGATCAAAAGTTTCATACTAGCATTGGCAATTTAATGAAGTGGTAAGAGCCTGCCATTAAGTAGATAGAGATCAACAGACAGGCAGGCAGACAGGAATGAAGATTTAGCTCAATGTGAAGACCTTGGGTTTAGACCCCAGTACCATAAGGAGATAAAATGAGTTAGGCATGTGGCTCAGGGCTAAGCTTTGGGTTCGGTCTTTAGTACTGCAAACCAAGGGGACAGAAAAGGGCTGGAGACAGAGCTCAGTGGTAGTTTTCCCAGCATACATACGTAAAGCCCTAAATCCTGTCTCCGTTAACAGAAAAGAACCAGCAGGTATAGATGGGGTACAAAACAAGATTTAACTTTATACTTTGTAAAAATGATATCCCCGAGATTCAATGGCACAAATAGCTTGAAAATAAAAGGATAGGAAGATGCTATACTATGTACACTGGAGTTGAGCAAGTCCAGAATGAAATTATGGAAACAGTTGCATTCGTAACGGCATCAAAAGAATAAAGTGCTTAGTAATAAACATAACTAACAAAAAAAACTTGTGTGCTGAATTTTAAAAACATTGCTGAAATTGAGGAAAATCTAAATAAATGGGAAAATACTCCATATTAATAGTTTGACTCAATAATTTTAAGATGACAGATTCCTGCTTTTGTTTTTTTTTGGGGGGGGGGTTGGTACCAGGGATTGAACTCATGACCTTGTGCCTGCCAGGCAAACATTTATACCACTGAGCTAAATGCTTAGCTCAGATTCTTCCAAATTAATCTATAATGTCAGTACAATCTCTTGACAATTCAAGCAATCTGTTTTTGCAGAAATTGATAAGCGAAATAATGATTACTTTGTTTGGGTTTTGCACTGGGAAGTAAACCCAGGGCCTTCATATTGATTTACAACCCCCACTTTTTTTTTTTACTTTACTTTACTTTTCTTTTCTTTTCTTTTCTTTTCTTTTCTTTTCTTTTCTTTTCTTTTCTTTTCTTTTCTTTTCTTTTCTCTTGAGACAGACTCCTGCTAAGTCATTGAGTTGCCTGGGCTGGGCTCAAACTTCTGATTTCCCTGCCTCAGCTTTCCAGAGTGCTGGGAGTATACATATACACCAGGACACCCAACTTAAATATATTTAGTATGACCAACATCCCTTGAAATATATGGGACATAAAGCTAGTCTCCAAATTTTTCCAAATGATTTTATTTTCATGTTTGTTTCTTTCTTCAAATATTTTAATTATTGTGATGATACTAACTTCTTTGTTGCTATGCTGATGTCATTCAGATTTTACTTGCCAAATGAGGAACAATCAGTTTATTAAAGTTTTTTGTGCTTGTTTTCCCCCAAGGGATTCTACTATATAGATAAAAAATGAAGAGACTGTTGAAGCCTGCTGGGAATTTACAGTAAAAAAGAGGGATTAGAGTACTTCCAGATCCCTGAAGTATAAATAACATGTATTGATTCAGCAGTCTGTAGGCACTGCTGGTGCTAACTGAATCATGGTGCACCAGCTGGACAGGGCCCCTCTCCTCTGTCTGACGTGACGGACACTCACTTACCAGCTCAGAGTGCTGTGAGCTGTGGGATCCTCGGGCTTTCATAGGAGAAGGAAAAGTCTCTTCTAGTTAAGGAGCCTAAGAAAAGCTTCATGGAATATTTTCCTCCCATTGGTTAAACTTTACTATCATGTAATTAAATCAGAGATGCCACAGATTATAAAATGCACATTATTTTGTATACCCCAGAATGCTTTTGATTTTAATTATATGACATATCTTCCTTTCAAAGATGTTTAAATTGGGGGGGGGGCCTTAGGTGGTTGTAAAATACATGTAACAAAATTTGCCATCTTTTTAAAGGGAGGTGTTTAGTTTTTCCATTCAGACTCTTAGTGTGTGCATCTTAGTGGGGTTAAGTGTAAGTACCCCATCAGTACTGGATATTGAACTGAAGACTTTTGCACTGAGCTATATCCCCAATCCTGCCTTCTCCTTTTTCCCTAAGTTTTGAGACAGTCTGTCTAATATGCTAAGTTGCTCACTCAAGGCTTACACTTGATAGCCTCCTGCCCCAGCCTCCTAGAGTCCTGGGATTACAGGTGTGACCCACCATGCCTGGCTAATGTATCCTTAATATACAACTGTTGATCTTGCCAAACAAAATTGAAGTCAAAATAAAGTATATTAGTAAATGTAGCCACATTTTTCAGAGGCTGAAATTAAAAGTAGCTTTAAAATAATAGAATTGTATTTTCTCCCATATAAAAATCCATATACAGATGTTGTTTTTGCTGGCACTGTATCCTTACAGTTATTTGCAGACGCTTCCTGGTTTTCTACCTGTTTTTGAAGCAGTAGCCTTCAGATTTGTGAAATAGGATGAGTTCCAGTCATGTTACCTACATTCTGAACAGCAGAAACGAGAAAGGAAGCCAGGCATGGTAATGTATACCTATATAATCCCATCACTCAGGAGAGTGAAGCAGGAGGATTGCTGTGAGTTCTGGGCCAAGGTGGGCTCCATAGTGAGTTCCAGGCCAGCCTGAACTACATAGCAAGATCCTGTTTCAAAAGAATTGAGAGGAAAAAATAGTACAGCACACCCTCTCTCCTTTAAAGACATTCCTGGAATTGTATACATCACTTTTTTAATATTTGGCCAAGATACTTACTGGGACATTTCTGGCCGAAAGGAAAATTCAGCTTTCTTTTCATGTAGCCATGTGGTAACTAAAAATTGTGTATCATTTATGAATAATACAAGTTAGGCCTTTGAATACCTTGTTTAGGACTTGGTAGTTTTGAGCAATAGGGGTCACTGTTGAGCAAATGTTTCTTTCCTATTTTCTATAATCTACTTGCTCTTTTCCACCCATATTCTGTGTCCAAAGCCTCTTGAACTAGGTTTTTGAATCTTGTGTGAGGCACTTAAATTTATTACGTTACTAAACTAATCCCTAAAACATGCTAAGTGGGATTTTGAAAGCTGAATGAAAAGTCTTCAAACTTAAGTAAGATCCTTCAGCTATAGCCTTCAAGTGCTAGGATTACAGGCGTACACCTCCATATGCCTCCATACTCCATGTCCAGAGTTTAGTTTCTTTGGGCTCTTCTTTACTACTTCATCATTCACAATTTTTAACCTGTTAAACAAATTTCTGGTGTCACCATCTTATTTTTCCAGCTGGGCATGGTGGTGTACCCCTGTAGTAATCAGTGCTCTTGGAAACTGGGGCAAGAGGATGGCAATTACAAGCTAAACTTGAGCAGTTTATTAACTTACAGACCCTGTCTTGAAATTAAGAAATGATTCTTTAAGTTCCCACCATATATCAGGCTCTGTCCTTAACCCTGGAAATATGGCAAATATAACAGCATGCTCCTTGCCTTTACAGAGTTTCCCATTCGTTTGGATGGTAGTTTACTAAAATTGGTATGTGGCTTTCTGTTGTTGCTGTACTGGAAAATGAACTCAGTACCTTTGCACTGAGCTATATATCCCCCACATTAAAAAAACCAAAAACTCAAACTTCAGATCCTCTTGCCTCAGTCTCTCAAGTGGTAGCTGGAATTATAGGCCTGTGCCACATCCCAGCACTCTGGAGGTAAACTGAGGATGATCACCCCAGTTTGAAGTCAGCCTGGGGTACATAGCAAGACCTTGTCTCAGAACACACACAGCAATGCTGTGGTAGGATGGCACAGTGGTATGTACCTATAATCCCAGTGCTTGAGAATCTGAGGCAGGAGACTCAAGTTCAAAGCCAGCCTGAACTGCGTAGTGAGACCCTGTCTCAAAAAAAAGAAAGAAAAGGAAAGAGAACCATCACAATTTATGGTGGTGGTTATGTGAAGCATTATTAGTTTTATGCATGATACGAAAAGCACAAAAGAATATAAACTGCAGGCTTCTGAACACTTCCTGGAAAAGTACATGTGAGTCAAATTTGGGGAACCACCTTGTCTTACTGGAATTTAGAAATGATCACTCCATCATAACTTGAGCTTAAGCAGGAAATGTTTTTAATTCAGTTCCTTATCTATAAAATAATAATAGGAATGTCATGAACATGAAAAAACAATACATGAAACTGGCTGACACTTAAAAATATCTGGCACGTACTCTAATTTTTCTGACTTCCATTAGTTGTTTATCTCAAAAAATAAGGGATTAGTTGAGTGCCTCAAAGACATTTTCAGCCCAAACCTCTCTGAAAATATAACTTTTGTACTTCTCCCATGAGAATTACCTCTAACTTGAGTTGATCTTAGTAAAATGTTAAGTAATACTTGATGTAATTATTTTGTTTTTGCAGATGTTCTCAAATAGTGATGAAGCTGTAATCAATAAAAAACTTCCCAAAGAACTACTATTACGGTAAGTTCGAATACTGATTTTATTGAGGTTTTTGGTTTTGGTATATGTCATATCTGTATTTTAAATGTTTAAAACTTGTTACTTTTTTACTTATGCATAGTATCTGTATTATCTTCTGGAGGGTTTTGACTGACATTCAGCTTATTATTATTTAATTTTTGTTAGGATATGTTTGTAGTACACAATAGTATCTATATTACCTGAAATTTGGACTTACTGTTTTGTTGAATAGTATCACTGTATTTTCTAAATGTGAGTGAAGATACTAGATAGCTTAACCACTTAACAGTTTACCCCAAGCATCACTTGGGCAGTACATACTGACTATACCAAGCTTTACTTGGGCAGGTGTAATTTCAACCAGTTGATTCTTCTTTGAACAAGATACACTCACTTGTGTTTGTTTTATGTAACTATTTCTTGCATACTTTTAAATTTAGAATGTTGTATTCACAGGGGTGGGAATTTGCTCAGTGGCGTAAGTGCCTGTCTGGCAAGCACTAGGTTGTGAATTCAATCCCCAGTACCCAAAAAAAAAAAAAAAAAAAAAAAAGAATGTTGTATTCACCTTTGATACTCATTTGTAGTGAAATCTAATAATAAGTTGTGTTTATTGGGTTTTACTAATTCATGTTTGTGAAAAATAACATAATTTTATGCTACAATCTATGAAACACTTACCATAAGTACACTAGATACAGTTTTTATACTAATCCAGAACTCAGTGATATTCTTTTACTATATAAAACGTGCTTGTTTGGAACACTGGGATTGAATAGGAGGAAGTGCTGAAAAATCTGCAAAAGAAAAAACTATACAGGAGTTTAGCTCAGTGGCATAAGCACCTGCCTTGCAGGCATGCATTCATGAGTTCAATCCCCAGTACAAAAAAAAAAGCTATAAAAGGGAGAAATGTTAACATCTCAGAAAAAAAGTCCGTGTTATGAAATGGAAAAACCAAAAAAACAAAAACTCTGCCTGTTATGAACTATTCATAATACAGAAATAATAGGACTTGAAAGAAGAAATGAAACTTTAAAAATTCCAATAGTGATCCATGACTGTAATAATTCTGTGAATGACATTCACAGAGTTGACCAGCATCTAACAAGCTATCTTGTAATCAAAAAGCAAGGAAAAGAGTATTATTGTAAAATACTTACGCACCTCATGGAACAAATAAGGATGGATTTATTTATTTATTTAGATATTCTTGTTTTCTAAATTTTCATTTTGAGCCAGGTCTCGTGGTTTACGCCTGTAATCCCAGCACTGGGGAGGCTGAGACAGGAGGATCGCCATGAATTCAAGGCCAGCCTAGGCTACATGATGAGTCAAGGCCAGCCTGAACTACATAGCAGGACCCTATCTTTAACAACAACAAAAAAATTCAGTCATTTGAAACAGTGACGTACTTAAAAAGTTGAAAGAATAAGAGAAGTCAGGTATACCCCATCTTCTCCAAACATTAGCATCTTACATCTTGACAATGTAGTTATCAAAATTAGAGAATTAGCATTGCAGAACCTATTTTTCTAATTCCTCAACTCTCTTAAATACTAATATCCTTTGTGGGGTATAAGAACTGGTGCAGGATTATGCATTAAATTGTCATCCTTTTTCAATCTCTTCTAATCTGGGGTAGTTACTTTGTCTTTCATGATCTTGATACTTCTGAAGACTATGGTCATTTATTTTCCAGGTTGTTCTTCAGGGTAGGTGTGGTGGCACATGGAGTAATCCGAGCATTCTGAGAGACTGAGGCAGGACAATGTAGAAACTGTCAAGAATGTCTTTCAGTTCACCTTCGTCTGATGCTTCCTGTGTTTTGGCAAGTCTGTTTGTAGAGATGGTCTTTTTCCCTTTGCCAAGTATCACAAGGGGAGGCATGAATATACTTCTACTGCCCAGTGATGCTGTCTTTCTAGCCCCCCTGTTCTCCCTGTTCATCCTTCCTTTCCCCACTGGAAAAATAACACTGTTCACAATATCTTTCTCTTACTTTCTCAATCCTGTAAAGCACATAAAGGCATAAACCCATACCATTGCTTAAAAAATTTAATTAGAATGTATTCATTGTTTGGTGTTTTGTTTTGTTTTTCTCTCTCTAGCTTGGTGATATACAGAAAGTGAGTGAGTTGAAAAGTTACTTTGAAGCCAAGTATGGCGCCACATGCCTGTAGTTCCCACACTGCAGGGGGCTAAGGCAAGAAGATCACAAATAATTTAGCAAGACCCTATCTCAAAATATGAAAGAAAAACAGGATGTGGATGTACCTCAGTGCAGAGGCTGTGGGTTCATTCGTATAGTAGTACAAAAAAAGTACAAGAAGAGAAAAACAGCTAGGTATGGTGGCACACACCTCTAATCTCAGCACTGAGGCAAGTTAAACTGTAACTTGAAAGCCACCTGGGCTGCATAGTGAGTTCAAGGCCTGCCTGAACCACATAGCAAGACCCCATCTTTAAAAAAATAAAAAAGTTACTTTGGTCAGTTTATTAAATGTTACTTATGTAAAATACAACTAAAAGAAAAGTAAAACATAACTATGTGGTCTCAGTGGTCGAGCTCTTACTGGCATTGGTGAGGCCCTGGTTTGGAACCCCAGAAATGCATGTGTTTGTATTCATTTTGAGAATTTTGTCTCCACATTTTCTTGTGTGTAGCAGGTAAATAACTTAGCCAGACCCAGACTGTAAACTTTGTCTCCCATGTTGTGGATGGCAGCTCAAATGTAAATTCATTCATTTTACCCATCGCTGCTTGGAGAGTTGGCCCCATGCATGCAGTGTGCAGAGATCAGTAAAGATTTGGACAGAATTTGTGCTCCTGTGACCTGGGGCTCTCTTTACCCCCGTTGTTTGTGGTTATTCCGTATTTGTTTCTGTAGATCTCTTTCACAAGTTTCTGATGTAAGGTGCCTTGGGGACCTCAATATAACCTGCCCTCAGGATACAAGCCATAAGAAACCTGAACAGTTCTTTGTCATTCTCTTTGAGAAAACAGACTTGAGACTAAATAACAAGAAAAGACACTTGATCATCCCTGGATTTTAATATGGGGGTTGGGGATGCCCTGGAACCAATTTCCCAGAAATACTCAAGTATGACTGTGTGTCTATTACTGTCCTCCAAACTACATGTGACTGTTAATCACTTTTTGTTGTAGAATGTGTATTTTAGGCATCCTGGAAAAAATCAGTCTGTGATTCAATATTCTCATTTCATATAATAAGCTATCTTCGGAAGCCTTACCCTAATGTTTTTATATAGAATATTTAAAGTCTTGAATTGGTGTGCCATGCTATGACTGTGTCATATCATTTACCTTCCCTTGCTTCTGTTACTGTTTCCAGGAAGGTGGGAAGGGACAGAGAAAGGAACAGAGGCAGGCAGGTAGGTTTGATAAGAAAATACAGATCTGGGCATGGTGGCAGTACGCCTGTAATCCCAGCACTCAGGAGGCAGAGGCAGAAGGATTGCTGTGAGTTTGAGGCCAGCCTGGACTACATAGCGAGGCCCTGTCTCAAAAAACAACAAAACACAAAGAAGAAAATACAGATTTGCCTCAAAAAAATGCGGTGGTTTTTATCTTTAAAAGTTTTTTATTGTCCCCCATGCCCTCCCCCTTGAGACTAGGTCTCACTAAATTGGCCAGGCTGGGCTTGAACTTGGAGTTCTACTGCCTTACTTCACCTTACTTAGTGCTAAGATTAGAGGGGTATACATCATACCTGGCTTGTTGGTCTGATTTTGTTATACACAAAATTATTCAGAGACAAATGACATTTGATATCAAGATATTATTAGCCAGGTGTGGTAGCACACTCCTGTAATCCTAGCACTTGAGAGGCTGAGGCTGGTGGGATTGTTGCAAGGTCAAGACCAGCCTGGGCTACAAAGTGAGCCCAAGGTCAATCTGAACTGCATAGCAAGACCCTGTCTCAAAAAGATTAAAAAAAAAAGAAGAAGAAAAGAAAAAGAAAGAAAGAAAAAAAAGAAAGCTGGGGCTGGGGATTTAGCTCAGCGGCATAAGCGCCTGCCTTGCAAGCAGGCAGTCGTGAGTTCGATCCCTGGTACCGATAAAAAAAAAAAAAAAAACAAAGAAGTTATTTGCATGTTTGTTGTTTTGTGAATAAGTTTAGACAGTCATAAGAAAATGTGTGTTGCCATTGCTTTTGAAAAACAACTACAAAACCTCCTATGCCTTTGGATCCTAGTTTATTATATTTTTATTACTTTATTTCATTTTATTTTGATATTACAGGGAAAATACAATTCATCACATGTCCAAGTGCTTTCTTGGGGGCTAAGATAGGCACCTGACGTCATCAGAAGTCATCACCAGTCCCTGGTGGTTCTGTTGTTTATCCTCCAGTCTCACCTTCATAGCAGAACAATTTGAAAACCACAAGTGTACTTTCTGTTCTCTGTTTTTGCCTTCAGTATTTCTTTTTGTCATGCTTTGGGTTTATTTTTTTGTTCATGCTTGCCAGGCAGGGACTATACCACTGAGCTACATCCTAGCCCCAAGTCTGATGCTTTAAAAAAAACCAAAAAAGTACAAAGTAATAAATGATGGCTTCTTTTTCTTTCCCTGCTGTTTCAACATTGCCTCCCCTTGAAAAAAGCATGTTTTCTCCCGTAGATGTACCAGATAGATCCTCTTTTGTGGATGTGTGCATAAACATTTCATATTTTGATAAAAGTGAAAACATATATTGTTCTACAACATTTTTTGGTCTTTTTTAAATTAAAAATTAATTATTGACATCTTAATAGGTCACTTTAGGTAGCACTTCATTTCCTTAAATATTATGACCACTGAAAGGATGTGCCATAATTTCCTTAATTGTTTTTCGTTGATATTAGTTGTTACTACTTCAAATAATGCTGCCATTAAATGGCTTTACCCATACTTCTGATTTTGTGAAATGCAGTATTTTTAAATTTTATTGAATACTGTCAGATTATTCTGTAAAAAACTATTGAAAGACTGTAGATATTCCCATGCTAAAAAATGGAACAGTTCATTTTGTTACACTCTCTCGGGGCTAGGAATTTAGCTCAGTGGTATAAGCGCCTGCCTTGCAAGCATGTGGTTGTGAGTTCGATCCCCAGTACAAAAAAAAAAAAAAAAGAGATGAGAGATGAGAACAAAAACATTTTGTTACACTCTCTGTAGGACCACTTTTCCTTCCCTCTTTTGTCCTTTACTTTCCTTTTCTGTAAACTATTTTTATTTTTATTTTTATTTTTATTTATTTTTGAACTGGGGATCGAACTCATGACCTCACACTTGCCAGACAGGTGCTTATGCCACTGAGCTAAATCCCCAGCCCCTGTAAGCAAATTTATATATAGTCAGACCCAGACTTCTTCCACACGATCTCTCTGAAACATGCCCAAGGTCATTGTACTCCTAGCATTCTTAATATCAAATGGGTTGAGAAGACCAAGAACTGTAATTGGGCCTAGAGGCTTATGCCAGTAATCCAAGCTCTCTAAGAGGCCAAGGCAGGAGGATTAAAGTTTGAGCTCTGCTTGAGTAATTTAACAAGACACTGTCTAAATATAAAAAAATTATAACCCTAAAAACAGAAGCCAGTGTATTCAATCCCCAGTCCTACATGCACACACATTTACTTTATTCTGACTTACTGCATAGCAATATTGCTATCATTTCCAGTTTTATCCTACAAATACTGTTTTATCCTATAAATAACTGTCATGATATTTTCTACTTACTACTGTCTTTCAGAGACTCATTGTGAGGAAAAAAAATCTAGCTACAGCTCTAGCAGCTTCCCTACCAGTTCTTCTGTTTGTTTGGCTTTCCAAAGATAATCATCTCTAGAATCAGGCACATAGAATCAGTAGAGGTCAGGCAGTCACAGAATCATAGCAACCATGTGTACAGACAGACTACTTGAGGAGTAGTGGAAGAGATTAGCAAGCCAAGTGAAAGCCAGAAGGACTGAGCTCTTACTGTGTGAACAGAGGAGCTCTATGAGTATCCTCTCATATAATGACTAAATTCAGGTGAAAGGCTAACTCATTGGGATCTTGACATTTAGAGCTCATTCACTCTGTTCTAATGGTAAAATTAGTAATTGTTGAGGTGTATGCTTCACTAGGTCTCCCACATCTGCATACATTTGACCACCAGCCTGGTAATTCATGTCTGCCTGCTGTGCTTCTGTGGAACCCCTTCCTATTACAAGGTTCATGGAGTCCACAAGAATGGATACCTGAAAAGCCTCACCTGTCGCTCTCCCCCTCACCCTAGCTCCCTGGAATTTTTATAAAAATGGCTCATTTGCTCAAACACAAACACAAGAATGTTTTGGTTATAATACTCTTTATAAAGGTACTGCATACTGGAGGACAAGAAAAATAAACAGTATTTCAGAAATGAAAGAATACTTGTTTTGGGGACTATAGTACATAGTATTTTTAAAAGGTGTACAGTTTACTATTAAGAGTTACTAACTAGGCAACAATTCTCTGGTATGAGCACTGGGACGATTCCTTAACTACAACAGGGAATACTGAAGAACAACTAACTATATTGGTGGTTTAAGAGTTACTATTACAGTTTACTATTATTACTATTATTACTATTATGGTACTTGATACCATAAGAATGGTATCAAGTCTGCTTCAAGGAAACAGTATCTAGTCTAATAAAAGTAGGAAACCTGGTATTTTGATGCACACCAGTAATCCCAGCACTCAGGAGGCTGAGGCAGGAGGATCACCAGGAGTTAAGGCCAACCTGGGCTAGTAGTGAGTTCAAGACCATGCTGAACTGTATAGTGAGACTCTGTCTCCAGAAAGCAGATGGGGTTGGGGGAAGAGTCCTAATATAAGATATGGGAAGGATGAAATGTTATAGTAGCTGTGTTAAAAAGTTTAAGGTTTCACATCTCCAGTCTCTAATATCAAAATACTTAGTATTTCTACTCAGAAACAAAGTTGTTGTTTTTTTTTAAGACAGGTTTTCACTGTGCAGTTCAGATTGGCCTTAAATTCAGCTGTAGCCCAGATTGGCCTTGAATTCATGGTGAACCTCTTGCCTCAGCCTCCTAAGTGCTGGGATTACAGGTATATGCTCCCAAGCCCAGCCAACATAGCTCCTGATTAAACCACCAATATAGTTAGTTGTTCTTCAGTATTCCCTGTTGTAGTTAAGGAATCGTCCCAGTGCTCATGCCAGAGAATTGTTGCCTAGTCCTCTTCCCCAGCCCTTCAGCAAGTCCTGTTAAATTACCCTCATCTCTTTAGGCCCTGTGTCACTTGGTCAACTGGACAATGACAGTCGCCTCCTCAGTGAGCTTGGTGTCACTTTAGTGCTTTAATCTCCAAAGGCAGGTGGTAGTGTTCTTCTCATCTCAGCAATGTGACTGCTGCTTTGGCTTCTCTCGGCTCAAAATCCAGTTCAGACAAGTTAGTTGGTCCTCAAAACCTTGTTGCATAATCTGGCCCTGTGTAACTGCACTTTGCTCGGCGTCCTCATCTGTAAATTGGAAGGATAACAGCACCTCTCTCGAAGGATCATGGTAAGAAGTCACTAGGTTGGTACAGGTGTGCGGCCCTTACCATCATGCCAGGCACACAGCAAGAGCTCGGTAGAGACTCCACCTGCCCACTGCATTCCAGCTTTACTACCCCTTCATCCTCACAGTACTGACTATTCCTCTACCTGCAAGGTTCTCGTCCTTGGATCTTGGCAGTCCCGTTTGCTTTGGTCATTCAGGTTCATAGTCCAGTGTCTCTTAGTGCAGGCTTTACCTAACTGCTCTTTATTATATTGTTTGTAGTATTTCATCTCAGATATTTCACTTATTTTCTGTCTACCTTGAGCTGCTTAGTTAGTCACAGGGGACCCAGACTGCCTTTAAAAGTGCTTTTGAATGAATATGTGAAACTCACCAGTCTCTTAAGTCTAAATAGGTTTTTATTTTCTGCTTTGATCTTAATGGATCTGGTCCTCCTTGGAGAAAGCAGACTCTAGCCATCACTGCAAATTGCCTAGGGACACCTACTTTCACTTCATTATTTCACTATAATTTTTCTCTGAGCTTTTGTTGAGGGACTTTCCTACCCCTTGCTGGTTGGTGTCTTACTGAGACTGCAGGATATCAGCCAGTTCTGTTTACTCACCCTTTTGCCCCTCACTTAACCCTTTAGTTCATTTACCAGCCTTAACCCTTGAACCTGGTATAGTGGTGCAGCCTGTGTTCCCAACATTTCTGTGAGGCCGAAGCAGAAGGATTGCAAGTTAGAGCCCAACCTAGGCAACTGACCCAGAACCTCTCTCAAAATAAAAAGGACAGGAAATATGTAGCTCAGGATGAAACTCTTGGGTTTAATCCTTAAAACAAAAAAGTTCAGTCCCTTATTTACATGACCTCTGTAGTTGGAACAAATCAAAATAATAAGCAATCTGTGAGAGAGTGCAGGGATGTGGATCAGAGGCAGAGTGTTCTCCTTGTGTGCTGAAGGCCCTGGGTTCAGTCCCCAGTACTGCCAAAAAGAAAACGAACAAATAAACCACACAGTAATCTATTGGAGAAGTAAATGTGTAAGACAGTATAAGGGAAGTTTCTTGTAAACATACCAATTTCTAGTACTGGTTTTTTTTTTTTTACATCATGCAAATGAATCAAAAATTCTTTCTGCTTCAAAACTGAAAATATTTAAAATAGTGTAGTACTGGCATAAGACATAGCCCAGGGAAATAGAATAGATAGAATAGAAAGCCCAGAAATAAATCTTCACATTCATGGTTAGTTTTTATTTTTAGTACTGAGAACTGAACCCAGTACTTTCATACTGAGCTACAACCATCCCTTTTTGAATTTTTTTTTTTTTTTAAGACAAAGACTCCATAAGTTCCTATGTTACCCAGGCCACATTCAAACTTGCCATCCTTCTGTGGTTTCACAGAGTGCTGAGATTACAAGTGTATGCCATTATCCCTGCTGTGAAGGATATGTTTGGTTGGTTGGTTTGAGACAGGGTCTCCTGTGTACTTCAGGCTGACCTTGAACTCGGACAGTCCTCCTTCCTCAGCCTCCCAGGTGCTGAGATTACAAGCATGCACTACCATGCCCAGTTAATAGTCTTTGAGGAGAAGACACGAATGGTATTGAGAAAACCAGATACCCACGTGCAAAAGAATGAAGCTGGGCTGGGGATGTAGCACATTGGTAGCATGCTCAGCAGGCTCAATGCCCTGCATTCCATCCATGGCAGTCCACCCAGAAAAAAGAAGTGGGACTCTTTAATACTATTTACAAAAATCAATTAAAAAGGAATCAAAAGACCTAAATGAAAGAGCTAAAAGTATAAAAATTCTTGAAACAGGGAAAATTGTGTGTCATTGATTTCTTAGATATGATGCCAAAAGCTCAGAAAGCAAAACAAAATTAAGTAAATTTGGCTATATCGTAATTAAAAGTTTTTATACATTAAAGGACACCCAGCAGTAAAAAATCAGCTGTCTGGATAGCTAAAAGTAATTTGCGAATCATATATATGATAAAGAATTATTGTCTGGAATACATGAAGAACCTTATTATACAATAACAGAACAACCTAATTTTTTTTCTTTTTTTTTTTTTTGTACCTGAAGTCAAACTCGGGACCTTGCACTTGCCAGGCAGGTGCCGTGCCGTGCCACTGAGCTATATCCCAGGCCCCCTAATTTCAAAGTGGTTACATGACTTAAATAATTGGTTCTCCAAAGAAGATATAAATGGCTAAGAGGCATGTGAAAGGATTCTCAAGGAGTGATCATTGCAGAAATGCAAATCAGTACACACTGAGATCTTTCACATACATAGTAAGATTTTTTTTAATGAAAAACAAAATAGTAGAAGATAAGAGTAGATAAAACTCTTGAAGATACTGGTATAGGCAATGACTTTATGAACAAAACCCCAGTTGCACCGGAGCTATCACAAGATCAACAGCTGGAATCTCATCTTATTAAAAAGCTTTTGTGCAGCAAGAGAAACCACCAAGTTAGTAAAAAGACGACCCACAATGTGGGAGAAAATATTTGCCAGTTGTTCCTCAAAGGATTATTATTGAGAACATACAAAGGACTTTTTAAAAAAACCTCCCAAATTTAAAGACCAAATACAAAAATGGGCCTCTGAGATGGATACACACAGCAAATAATACATGAAAAAGTATTCAACGTCCCTGGTCATTCAAGTTGCAAATTTAAATAACACTGAGATTCCATCTCACCCCAGAAATTATAGCTGTTATGAAGAAATCAACCAGTAACAAATGCTGGATGGGCTATGGGGGAAAAGGACCCCTTCTCCACTGTTGGTGGGAGTGTAGACTGGTGCAACCACTGTGGAAGTCAGTGTGGCGATTCCTCAAAAAACTAGAATGGGAGGTCCCATTTGACTCCACTATTCCCCTTCTGTGTATGTCTTTCCAGAAGAAATAAATATATTGTACCACACCAGTTTATATACAACCATATTTTATAGCAACACAATTTGTAATTGCTAAGTCTTGAAAACAATGCAGATGCCCATTGACTGAGGAATGGATAAAAAAAGATGTGGTCTTTTTATACAGTGGAGTACTACTCAGCCATAAAGAAGGATAAACTGGAGACCTATGGGTAAATGGGTGCAACTTAAGACCATACTCATAAGTCAAATAAATCGGTCACACGTGTAAACATCATATTGTTTCACTAGCTGGGGATTTAGCTCAGCAACTCAAGCACTCGCCTGGTAAGCACAAGGTCATTAGTTCGATCCCCAGTACCAAAAAAACAAAACATACTGTTTCACTAGTGTGAGAGCTGAAAGAAACTTACCTGTCTGTCTGACTCTTATCTATCTATCTATCTATCTATCTATCTATATCTGAGTTCATTAAAAAGAAAGATTTGTGCTAGTATTGTTTGGGCAATTAAATACAGATGTCTCATACTCTTGAGTAACTGATTTGAAGATGGCAATATACACTATATATACCGTTATTATCCCCTAATTATCATGTTTTGAAATTTTTGGGTTCTTTTAAATTAAAAGTTAAAAAATTTAGACCAGAGATAATTAAATGTGTACCATTTTCTATCTGTTGTAATTACCAACTCAGCTTATTACAAGTTCCTGAATAACATTGATGGCCTCTGATCATTAAACAACAAAATTTCATCTACTAAGTAAGTAGGAAGTTTTTGACTGTCAGGTAACTGGAATAGAAATTCCAGCCTCCCCTCCAACTAGTGCTTCCTAGTCTCCATCTGGTAACACTGTAAGTATCTATCAATTTGAAGTCATTTGTCCCTTGATACAAGAAACTGTACAGGAGTTACATTATACACATTATAAAGTAAAGACTACTTCCTCCCACTGTTTCATATGGGCACTTTAAGTTTTTCTTTGTACTTGTTCAAAGAGACTTCTGCCTGTCAGTGTGCATCTGTGAGCGCATGTATGTACATGAGAAACCCAAAATACAAATAAAAAACAAAATAAAAGTTGGATAATAGGAAATAGAGAGCTTGATCTTTGTTAGATAAAAAGGGGATCAAGAGCTGGTGGGGGGAGCAGAAAAATAAGATGTGTACTGTAAACATGGACTGATAAAAATTTGTAAATGTTTAGAAATGAAGAGAAAGTATTTTATCACACAATAAAGTTTGTCTCCCTCTCTTTATAGGATATTTTCTTTCCTCGATGTCGTTACCTTGTGTCGCTGTGCTCAGGTTTCCAGGGTAAGAGTGGTTGGCATGATTAGAGGGCAATAATGGGAAACCTTTTAGAGCTTTCAATGAGACAGATAGCCCGCTGTGGTACACGTGTGTAGGTTCCCCACCACTGTTACACGGGGACCCCTCCTGACCCTCAGTTTGACGGCCTTTCTAGTAAGTTAACCATGTTTAGGTATTTCTTGTACATTGTTATGTTTCAGACAGTCATTTCAGCCATGGAATACACATCCTCTGTAATTCTAATGGGATTCTAAATACACCTACTCTTCACTAGCATTTTGTAACTTTCATTTATATAACAGAAGCAGAAAACATTTTCTGTGAAAAGCATCGAACAGATAAAAAGTTTGGCTTAACCTGGAATGGTAGCACACAACTACACTACCAGCTACTCAGGAGGCCGAGGCAGGAGAGTTACAAGTTTGAAGCAACTTGGACAACTTAGGGAGTAGTTCCTGTCTCAAAATTTAAGAGAGGGCTGGATATGGTGGTGCACATCTGTAATCCCAGCATTTGGGAGGCTGAGGAAGGAAGATTGCTGCAAGTTTGAAGCCAGCCTGAACTACAAAGTGAAGTTGAGGCTGGCTGGAACTGCGTAGCGAAACACTATCTCAAAAAAGACCAAAAAAAAATTCAGTGTTTTTAAAGAGAAAAAAATATATAATACAGCTCAGTGTTCTAGTGCTTGCCTAGTGCACATGAGGCCCGGCTTTCATTTCCTGTTACCACATTTGAAAAGTTAGGCTTGGGGGCTGGGGATTTAGCTCAACAGCATAAGCACCTGCCTTGCAAGCTCACGGTCATGAGTTTGATTTCCAGTACTGATTAAATAAATAAATAAATAAATAATAAATAAACATATAAATAAAAAGTTAGGCTTGAGCTCAGGGTGTAGCTCAGCAGTAGAGCGCTTGCCTAGCATGTGCCAGGCCCTTCAATTCGTAGCACCACAAAAATTTTTTAAAAGTTAGGTTTAGGCAATTAATTTTTTTTTTTTTTTTTTTTGGTACCAGGGATTGAACTTACGGCCTCACGATTGCCAGGCAGGTGCTTAAGCCACTGAGCTCAATCCCCAGCCAAGCAATTAATTTTTGAAAAGGTTAGGCTTAACACAATCTTAATAAAATCCTGTTATATTACTTTCTGGGTTTGTTTGTTTTGCATTTTTTTTTTTTTTTTTTTTTTTTTTTTTTTTTTTTTTTTTTTTTTTTTTTTTTTTTTTTTTTTTTTTTTTTGTACCACGGATTGAACTCACCACCTCTTGCTTGCCAAGCAGGCGCTTACACCACGGAGCTAAATCCCCAACCCTTTGTGTTATATTATTTTTCTAGTTCATTTTATATAAGCACATGCATAGATATGTATTTATATGTATGAGTGTTAGGCCTCTAATTCTTAGGTTACGTCCCATATTCTTTTTTTGTTTTTTGTTTTTGTTTGTTTGTTTGTTTGTTTGGTACCAGGGATCAAACTCACGACCTCACACTTGCCAGGCAGGCACTGAGCTAAATCCCTAGCACGTCCCATGTTCTTAAAAGATGTTAGCTAGAAAAATTGTTTTAAAACTGGGCATGTGGGCCAGTGACAGAGGGCTTGCCTTGTGTGCTCAAGACCCTCAGTTCTTTTTCTTTTTTTAATAATTTTATTTAAAGAGAAACAAAACAACAAAACAAAACAGGATAAAGGGTAGCAACAATACAGTATTCCAAGGAAAAAAGGAAAAGAACAAAAAAAAAAAACCTAAGAAATTATTACTTGACAAATTACATACTGACTTCTTGGAAATAGTTGTTCAAATTACAAAGTTAAAACATGTAAAGTAGACATTCAAACAGTGAGACTGTTAACAGTTCTGCTCCATGATCTGACAAAAACAGCAATATGGTCATCCATCTTACCCACTCAAATATACATGCAATTATATCAAAAG
>PVJX010024016.1:16229-28681 GCA_004027295.1 Dolichotis patagonum | reverse complement strand
TCCCTTCGAGTGAAGGGCCTACAGGTCCCAAAGAGTCAGGCCAGAATGTTGGTTTCTGAAAAGTTCCCGGTGCCAAACAGACCTGGCCAAGATGCCAGTCTCCACAATATTCCCAATCCAAACAGCCCGAGCCACTTTGCGGGTCTGAGAGTTTTGGGTCCCAAAGAGACAGGCCGCGATGCTGCTTTCTGGGAGACTTCCTGGGGGTGAAGGGCGGGGCTACGGGCCCAAACAGACCTGGCCCAGATGCAGGTCTCCAGGCAGTTCCCTGTGGATGAAGGGTGGGCCTACCAGTCCCAAACAGTCGCGCCGAGATGCAGGTCTGCACAGACTTTCTATCCAAACAGCCCAGGCCACTCTATGGGTCTGAGAGGCTCCCATGAGCGTAAATTCTGAGTAGATCTTCTGAACACTTTAGTCAGCAATATACAAGAGGAGTTTCTTTTAGATGTATTATGTTGTCTTTACTTAATTATGAAAATAAATAGACAGCTTCAAATTATTTATATTTATTTTAAGTTGCCTATTCAGTTCTTTTGTGGATTTCGAATGTGAATTATAAATTCATCTTCTTTGGAGGAAGCAGCACAGCCTGGATAGTGGACTGTTGGGCGAGTGCTTTGACAAAGAGAACACAGACTTTGAAAAACTTAGAATATGGAAGGTTTGTTTCTCTTTCTGGTTCCCTTTTTTCTTCTGCCCACTTTCACTTATACAGGCGAGCAGGAGACTCCTATCTTCTGCATCTGACTTTATCCTATTCTTTGGCTACTTCTGTTGTATATACAGTCTGGCATTAGTTATTAGATAGAAACTGTGTCACTTGTAGTAACTTAAGTTGCCAGATTCTCTTTCTTCTCATTTCTTGGTCTTAGTGTTTTGGAGCAGTTTTGTTCACTAGAACTTTCTGAGGTAACAGAAAGGTTTGTGCGTCCACACTGCCCGTTATGGCAGCCATGTTAGCTATGTTTGATTTTGGAGCACTTGGGAATGTGGCTGGTGTCAGTGAGGAAGTAAATTAAAAAAATTTTTTTATGTAGTGTAGCTTATAGTTTTATTGAAATATATTGCCCATGAGATAAAAATTCATCCATCTACAGTTTACTGCTTTTTAATGTATTTATGGAGTTGTACAACCATGATTATTATGTAACTTTATAATAACACGGCCTTGGAAATAGGGTTGGAAAGATAATTACAGGAGCTTGGGAAGGAATGTGGGAGATCAGGAAGGGAAGAAGCCTTATTTGGTCCTGGGAGGGGCCTGTGTTTGGTGTCACGGTGTTGCAGAGACTGTTGGAAACATGAGGAGTAATTCTCAGCAAAGTGGGGCTTCGTCTTTAAAGTCCTAACATCCTACTGAGATTAGGGAAGTGTATGTTTGGGAGTCTACTCATTTAGGTCTTTTCTCTCTCTTTCGTGGTTAATGTGTCTAACCAACTCTCTGTTTCATTGATACTTTCTGTTGCACTTTTAGTTTGCATTTCATTAATTTTACCTCAGATATTTATTTCTTTCTGTTAGGTTGAGTTTGTGTTTTTTTTTTGATATGTTGAGAGATGCATCATTAGGTTATTTATCTGCAGTTGCTGATTTTTTGATGTAGGCATACATAGCCATAAACTTATCTTTTAGAATTACCTTTCCTGTGTCTCTGATATGTTTCCATTAACATGTCTTTTTTTTGTTTGTTTGTTTTTGCGCTGGGAATCCAACTCAGGACCTCACACTTGGCAGTCTGTTAACTTTTTTTTTCCCCAAATCCATTTTATTCCAAGAATAAAAAGAAAGAAATGAAAAGAAGAAGAAGAAGAAGAAGAAGAAGAAGAAGAAGAAGAAGAAGAAAGAAGAAGAAGAAAAATTACAACAAATTTCAAAATACATCAATTGGGGCAACAGTGGTTCATACACTGCACATTGTCATCCTTAAATCATTCACCCAGAGCACAGACATTTGCATTCAGTTGTCTGAACAACACCAGCACAAATCTTACTCTTCAGTGAACTCAGAGAAATCAGTAATTTAACTGTTTTAAATATTTTATATATATATATACACACACACACACACGTTTTTTCTTTCAGCTTCTCACACTAATGAAGCAATATCATGTTTGCAGATGTGTGTCTTATTTATTTAACTAATGAGTATGTTCTCAAGTTGCATCCATTTACCTATAAAAGTCCCCAGTTTATCCTTTATGGCTGAGTAGTACTCCATTGTATAGAAACACCACATCTTTTTTATTCATTCCTCAGCCAGTGGGTATTTAGGCTATTTCCAAGATCTGGCTAATACAAACTGTGCTGCTATAAACATGGGTGCACACATATCACTGTGGTATGATGTTTTTAATTCTTTTGAGAAGATACCCAGAAGGGGAATAGCTGGGTTGAATGGGACCTCCAATCCTAGTTTTTTGAGGAATCTCCACACTGATTTCCACAGTGGTTGCACCAGTCTGCACTCCCACCAACAGTGGAGAAAGGTTCCTTTTGCCCACAGTCCTCCAGCATTTGTTATTGGTTGATTTCTTGATGGCAGCCATTCTTTCTGGGGAGAGGTAGAATCTCAGTGTTGTTTTAATTTGCGTATCTCAAATGATCAGTGATATTGAACATTTTTCACATATTTATTTGCCATTTGTATTTCTCCCACATTATGGGTTGTTTCTTCACTCTGTTGGTGGTTTCTTTTACTGTTTAAAAGCTTTTCAGGTAGGGTGAAATCCCAGTTACTGATTCTTTGCAATAGTTCCTGTGCAATAAGGGTTTTGTTCATAAAGTCTTTGCCTACACCAGTGTCTTAAAGAGTTTCACTACTCTATCTTCCAGCAGACTTAATGTTTTTGTTTTAATATTAAGATCTTTGATCCATCCTGATTTTAGCCTGCTACCTGGTGAAAGATAAGGGTCCAGTTTTAATCTTTGGCATGTGTAGAGCCAGTTTTTTCCAGCACCATTTATTAAAGAGGCTGTCTTTCTTCCACTGATTGTGTTTGGCACCCTTGTCAAAGATAAGGTGGCTTAATGTGTCTTGAGTTGTTTCTGCATCTTCTAATCTGTTCCATTGATCTTTGGGTCTGATTTTTTTTGTCAGTACCACACTTTTTTTTTTTTTTTTATCACAGTAGCTTTATAGTATAATTTCAAGTCAAGGATTGTGATGCCCCTGTCTTGTCTTTGTTGCCCAGAATTGCCTTTGCTATTCTAGGTCTCTTCTGGTTCCAGATGAATTTTAGGATTATTTTCTCTAATTCTGTGAGATATGCTATTGGAATTTTGATTGGGATTGCATTGAATCTGTGTAACAGTTTTGGAAGTATGGCCATTTTCAGTATATTGGTTCTTCCTATTCAAGAGCATAGGATATCCATTTTTGAATATCCTCTTCAATCTCCTGTTTCACAGTACTGTAGTTTTCAATGTAGAGGTCTTTTACCTCCTTTGTTAGATTAAGTCCTAGATATTTTATTTTTTGGGATACTGTTGTAAAAATTATTGTTTCTCTGATTTCTCTCTCAGGGAGTTTGTTATTCATGTACAGGAAGCCTATTGATTTTTGAATATTAACTTTGTAACCAGCTATTTTACTGAATTTGCTTATTAAATCTAGAAGTCTTTTGGTGGAGTTTTTGGGATCTTCTGAGTATTGTGTCATTAGCAAATAATGATAGTTTAACTTCTTCCTTTCCTATCTTTATTCCTTTTATTTCTTTCTCTTGTCTAATTGTTCAAGCTAAATTTCCAGGACTATGTTGAATAACAGTGGAGACAGTAGACATCCTTGTCTTGTTCTTGATTTGAGAGTGAAACTTTGAGTTTTTGTCCATTTAGTATGATGTTGGCTGTTGGTTTGTCATAGATGGCTTTTATCAGACTGAGATAAAAACCATCTGGATTAAAAACTGGTGGTCAACTTAACACTAGCTGAATTAAATCAGCATGGTGCTGAGTGTAGATGTCCAACCAGAGGAAAGTTGCCAGCATAAAAGGAGACATGGTTTGGAAGAGTAGGTAATTGTGGTTTTCCTAGGTGTTACTGTTTGGAGCCACTGGTTCTCTTGGACGAGCTTGTCATGGCTAGCTTCCCTGATATGAACTCTGCCATTATAATTGGAGTAGCTCGGGACCTCGTTGTTGAGAGTGGCTGTGGTTCACTTTGGAGAAGCTCTGGTCCTTACATTGAGCATTGCTTCCTGGCTCTGAAGGGGAAGATGTGTGCTGTTTAGTCTCTAGAAGAAAAAGAAAAAAAAAATCTCCAGGAGAAGCTTGTCTTTCTGGCTTCCTGACATGTACTCAATTGTTCTCATTGTCGGAGGATTTGGGGACCTCACTGTTGCTGAGGATGGTACTTTTCAGTGGAGCCCTGGTCCTTATTTTGAGCATCACTTCTTGGCCCCACCTCAGAACCCTCAGCCTACTGGCACAGATCCTTTACTCTGCTGGCAGAGACTTTCTAGCTTCTCCCACTGATCTTCGGGCCTTCCCAGTGCAGATCCATAAAACAGATGTGGATGTGTCATTGTCATGGGCTCTAGACCTCCAGCTGGACCCATGGGAGGCACTGTCCTGGGCTTCAGGTCTTCATCTGGACTCATGCAGGACGTTACTGTGGGATCCGTGCTCTTGGCTGGATTTTCTAGGTCTTTAGTGTGGGCAGATTTCCTGCACTTTCTTGTATTTAACTCTGGGTGACCATCATAAAATACAAATTCTGTGTCCTGTGTATAGTTGTTCTCCTGCAACTCATGACTACAATACCATCTATTCCAATTTTCTGTGGAGTTTTTATCATGAATGGGGTTGGACTTTGTCAAAAGCTTTTTCTGCATCTATTGAGATGATCATATGATTTTTTCCATGGCTCTGTTAATATGGTGTATTACTTTTATGGATTTATGTGTGTTGAACCAACCCTGCATCCCTGGAATGAATCCCACTTGATCATGGTGTACAATCTTCTTGATGATTTGCTGTAGTCTGTTTGCCAGTGTTTTATTGAGTGTATTTGTATCAGTGTTCATTAGGGAGATTGGCCTGTGGTTCTCTTAGTTGGGTCCTTTCCTGGTTTTAGTATCAGAGTAATGCTTGCTTTCAGAAATGAATTTGGAAGTATTGTTTCCCTTTCAGCTTCATTAAAGAGTTCAAGAAATAGTGATGTTAGGTCTTCTCTAAATTTCTTGTGGAATTCAGCAGTGAATCTATCAGGGCCTGGGCTTTTCTTTGTTGATAGGTTTTTAATTGCATCTTCAATTTCATTTATTGATATTGGGTTGTTTAAGATTTTATATATTCTTGATTCAGCTTTGATAATTCATATGTATCTAGGAATATACCCATTTCTTTTGTATTTTCCTTTTTATTAAAATACAGGTTTTCAAAGAAGATGTATATGGTTTTCTGGATTTCTGTAGGGTCTGTTGTGATTTTGCCCTTTTCATTCCTAATTGCATGGATTTGAGTCTTTGCTTTTTTTTGCTAGGTTGACTAAGGGTTTTTCGATTTTATTTAATCTTTCAAAGAATCAACTCTTTGATTCATTGTGTTTTTGTTTAGTCTCCAGTGTGTTAATTTCTGCTCTGATCTTTATAATTTCCTCCCTTGTTTGAGATTTTGCTTTAGCGTACTCTTCTTTTTCTAGAAGTTTGAGGTTCAACATTAACTTGTTTATATGTGCTTGTCTTGTTTAAGACTGCTTTCATTGTGTTCCACAATTCTGGTATGTTGTATTGTTGTTATGATTCAACTGTAAAAACTGTCAAATTTCTTCTTTAATTTCATCTGTGACCATTGGTTATTGAGTAGGGTGCTATTTAATTTCCATTTTTAAATGAAATTTTCGTGGTTTCCTTTGACATGGATTTCCATGTCTGATAGTATGCATTGGATAATTTGAATTCCTTTGCATTTATTTAAGCATGTCCTATGAGCCAGTATATGGTCTGTTTTGAAGAACGTCCTACGTACAGCTGAGAAGAAGGTGTATTCTGATGTTGTGGAGTGAAACTCTATAAACATCAACTAAGTCCATTTGTTCCAAATTTTGATTTAGTTCTAATATTTCATTACTGATGTTTTGTTTGGTTGATCTGTCTTTTTGTGAGAGTGGAATATTGGGGTCTCCCAGTAGAATTGTTTTAGTCTTACTTGATTTTTCATATCTGTTAGTAATCATTATATATAATTGTGTGCACTGGTATTTGTTGCATATATGTTTATGATTGCTCTGTTTTCCTCTTGGCTTATTCTCTTTAGGAAGCTATGGTGACCTTCTTTATCTTTCTTAGTCAGTCTTGGTTCAAAATTCACTTTGTCTGCAAATAGAATAGTTACCACTGGTTTTTCCTGGATTCCTGTCACATGGAGTATTGTTTTCCACCCTTTGACTTTCAGTCTATGAATTTCTTTTTGAATTAAATGTTTCTTATGTGCAGCATATTGTTGGATCTTGCTTCTTACTCCATTCTGCCAATCTGTTTCTTTTGATTGGTGACTTGAGACCATTAACATTGATTGTTATAACTGATATGTATTGTCTTGTCTTTGTCATGTTATTTTCCTGTTGTTGGCTGCCTGCCTTCCCCGCCCCCCTTTATCTAATTAATTGCCTTCCCTGGTAGATTCCTTCTTTTGGGGTTTCTGGAGCTATAGTCCTTATTATCTCTTTCTAGAATGTTTTTTGGAACATTTTGGAGTGCTGGTTTGTTGGTCATAAATTTCGTCAGATGTTCTTTGTCATGGAAGTATCTTATTTCTCCATCAATTTTGAAAGATAGTTTTGCAGGGTACATCAATCTGGGTTGAAAGTTGTTTTCCTTTAGAGCTGGGAGTAGTCCACTCCTAGCTCTCCTTGACTTGAGAGTTTGTGCTGAGAAGTCAGCTGTAATTCTGATGGACTTTCCTCTAAAGGTGATTTGTTTCTTTTCTCTAACAATGTTCTATTCTTGTGTTGAATTTCTGGAATCTTGACTTTCATATGGATGGCTGTAGATTTGTTTTGATCATTTCTAATTGGAGTTCTGTATGCCTCATTTATTTGTATGTCAAATTCTTTTTCTCTACCAGGAAAGTTTTCTGCCATGATGTCTGTGAACGTTTTTTTAGTGTCATTTGTGGTATCTCCTGCTTGTTCATTGACTCCAGTCAATCTTAAGTTATTCTTCTTTGTCTCATCTAGTAGTTACTGGATTGATTTCTCATGGTTTCTTGCTATTTTTGAGAAATCTTTCTTTTCCTGATTGCTATTGCAAGCCTGTATTCAATATCTGAGATCCTGGTCTCACATTGGCCTAATCTGCTTTGAATACCTTCAGTGGAATTTTTATTTACCTGGATAGCTGCTTGAATCTGCTCTGTGAATTCGATTTGTTTCCTATGTTGTGCTTCCATAATTTACTTAACCTCATCTATTTTTATGTCAGTGTCTGCTCTAATGTCGTTAAGCATGGTGTGTATTTTGATAATCTCTGTAGTTATCTGAGAGATTACTTGTGATTTCATTTTTTTCCAGAGCCTCGTTCAATTGCTTTGTTGTTTCCACTTCAGAGAGACTTGGTTGGGGACTTTTGATTTGTCCCACCTCATTGTCCCCTGGATTTGCCTTTGGTAAACTGGATGTCTGGGGTTGTATCTTGTTTAAGTGTCTTCTCATTTCTTTTCTTTTTTTAGTTTAATTCCTGGGTGATGCTTGTAAGTTGCCTATGATGGGTTGCTTTACTGGTAGTATTTAGAATTCTTAGGTGATGATTACTTCTTTGAGGTATCTTCCAGGTGTAGCTAGTTTTTGGGTTTTGAATCTGTTGAAGGTCTCACATCTTCAGTTTGTTGGAGATGAGAAATTGTTTGTTTGGCTCAGCCCCTGGTTCTTTGCAACTGTGCCACCATGTTTTCTGTGACCTTTAGATAGTCTCAGTCATAGATTATTAGGACCAACAGCTGTTTAGAACAGTTATGGCAATTTTGGCCATAGTGGTATCAGTGGCATCAAACTCAGCCTAGAAAACAATAAACTGAGCTAACCCTTAATTTGCAGCTTTTCTAATTTGTGATTTTATAACAAAATATAAAACCAGATAGTTATATGCACTAAATATGTCCATAATGTGTCAGTTTTGCCCTCATGGTTAAAATTTAAAATGGATTAATGAAAAAATTGAGAGGTAGAAGAAGAGAAAGTGATTAGAAATAAGGTTGGAGGTCAAAAGGTGATCATGGCAACTTGGGGAAACTGGTGCAGAAGACTGGTGGAAAAGAGAGATAGTAGAGATATAAGAAATAACAAGATAGGACTACACCCACAAAGAGGTTAGAAACCACTTTCACACTCATAAAAAAAAAAGGAAAGTGAAAGAGAAAAAAAAAACAAATTTAAAAAAATGAAAACATAAAACAAATAGTCCACTTCCGGGATTCTCTCTGGTTTCACTAGCAGACAGTGGAGACAGAGTCCTGAATCTTGCTGCTCTAGCCCAGGAAACCGACAGTTCCTTCTTGGTGGAGTTGTAGATAACCTCAGCAGGCTGCCCTGAAACCAGACTCACTGGGTTTGCTGCAGTCCAAGAATGTCCATGGGTCTCACCCAGCTAGGAGCTGTTAGGGAAACCAGCAGCATCTCTGGTTCTGGGGCTCTTGGTCCAACTCCAAAATGGCTCCTGGCTAGTCGCTCTCTCCTGTAGGAAAACGGTCCTCTGCGCTCACCACCAGCCGGTGCAGTCCTCCACGTCTGTTACTCTTTTCCACTGCTGCATCTTATCTGCAGAGGCCTCCGGGGTTACCAGCTGTCACTGTCACTGTCACTGTCACTGTGCATCCCCAGGTTCCAACAGCTCCTCTGGCACAGTGAGTCTGTCTCAGGGAGAAGGCACCGCCAGCGACCACCTCCTTCTTCATTGAAGTTTTTCTTTTACTCTCTGTGGGCTTCAGTTTGCACTCCAGCTTCTTTCTGGGTCCAGAGGACCCACTTCCTTCCTTCCTGTCTTCCTCACATGCTATATTCCAGCGTCTTGATGGTGACTCTCAGAGAGACTGTTTTCTGTGCTGCTTACTGCGCCACCATCTTCCTGAAAGTCTCCCCATTAACATTTGATTTTAGAAATTTTTAATCCCCCTCATTTCTTCAGTGATCCTCTGATTGTTCACTAAATGTTCAGGAGTATATTAGACATTCTCCACATGTTTATGTAGTTTCTGTGATTTCTCTTATTTGATTTCTAGTTTTATTTCATTGTGATCTGATAGGATATATGAGATTATTTTAGTATTTTTGTATTTGTTAAGAATTGCCTCCCTAAGATATGGTCTGGTTTGTCTTGGAGGAAGTTGTTTGAGATCCTGAAAAGAATGTGAATTCTGCTGCTACTTGATGGAACATTTTATAGATGTTTATTAAGTCCATTTGCTCTGTCGTATACTTTAACCAATGTATCTTTGTTGAATTTTTTTGGGGGGTCTGGATATCCTGTTTGTGAAAGTTGAGTATTGAAGTCACACACTATACTTTTATTGGAATTTTTTGTCCCCTTTATGTTGAGTAGTGTTTTATGAAATGGGGTGTATTAACATTCAGTGCTGTTTGTTTAGTATGGTTTTTTCCTCTTAGGGATATGTTCCCTTTACTGTTGTATACTGAGCTTCTTTATCTCTTCTGAATAGTTTTGACTTGAAGTCTGCTTTATGAAATGAGTTAATTGCTCCTACTTGCTTTCAGATTCCATTAGCATGGAATATCATTTTCTATTCTTTTACTTTCTGTCTCTGTAAGTCTTTGAGTGTGAGGTGTGTTTCTTTTTTTTTATTTAAAAAAGAGAAAAGTGGGAAAAACTAAAAGCAAAAGCCATAAACAACAACAACAAGCTCAAAACAATGTCAGTATAGGTTTTCACAACAGAATGAAAGAAATTTAAAAATGGTTGTTATATTGCGTATTTTTCTTTTCTTTTTCTTTTTTCAAAGAAATAAAAGAAAATTAAAGAGAATAGAAAAGTAGAAAAGGGCAGAACAATACCAAATTCAAGGCATTCAAAGGAAAAAGAAATTCTCATCATAGAATCTCTAGTTGATACATTACTCATTGTCGTCTCAAAAAATAGTTGCCAAAGTTACAAAATCAAAGCATAAATAGTGGCTAGACACTCAAACGTTGACAGCACAAATCCTTCTGTTCAGTGTTCCAACAGAAATTCAGTAACATGGTCAACTATCTTACACATTATACATTTCATTATACTCTTTAGAGCACGTTCCTTCCCTTTCACTTTCATAATATCTATCATACTCTTTGGATCCCAGTATTGGGTCAGTTTTTATTATTTTTTACACAAGAGAGATAATGTGATATTTACTCATGTGCGTCCTGTTTATTTCACTAATAAGGATATTTTCAAGTTGGCTCCATTTACCTATAGAGGCCGTGAGATCATCATTTTTTATGGCTGAGCAGTACTCCATTGTATAAAAACACCACATCTTTTTCATCCACTCTGCAGTTGATGGGCATCTTGGTTGTTTCCAAGATTTAGCTATTACAAATTGTGCTGCTATGAACATGGGTGCACATATGTCACAGTGATATGAGCTTTTCAGTTTTTCTGGGAAAATACCCAGGAGGGGAATAGCTGGATTGAATGCAATTTCCAGTCCTAGTCTTCTGAGAATTCTCCATACTGATTTCCACAGTAGTTGCACCAGTCTGCACTCCCCCCAACAGTGGAGCAGTGTTCCTTTTTCCCCGCATCCTCGCCAACGTTTGTTATCAGTTGATTTCTTGATGGCAGCTATTCTTTCCGGGGTGAGATGAAATCTCAATGTTGTTTTAATTTGCATTTCTTGAATGACCGGTGATGGTGAGCATTTCTTCATGTATTTAATTGTCATTTGTATATCTTCATCTGAGAATTGTGTGTTCATCTCCAATGCCCATTTTTGGAGAGGGTCTTTGAATTTGGGGAGCTTGATGTTTTTTAGTTTTTTATATGTTTTGGATATAAGTCCTTTGTCTGAGGGATTGTTGTCAAATACAAGATTTTTTCCCATTCTGTGGGTTTTCTTTTCATTTTGTTGGTGATTTCTTTTGAAGTACTAAAACTTTTTAGTAATATGAGATCCCAGTTGTTGAGTCTTTGAAGTATTTCCCATATGGTTTATGCTTTATTAATGAATTCTCTCCCTACCCCTATGTCTGCAATGTTTTTACCTACTTTGTCTTCCAGTAGATTTAGTGTTTCTGTTTTAATATTTAGATCCTTGATCCATTTTGACTTTAGTGTATGGTGATAGGCATGGGTCTATTTTCAGTCTTTGGCATGTGGAGAGCCAATTTTTCCAACACCATTTATTAAACAGGCTATCTTTTTTTCCAGTGAACACGTTTAGCCCCTTAGTCAAATATAAGGTGGCTGAGTGTCTTTGTAGTAGTGTTTGCATCTTATAATCTGTTCCATTGATCCTCAGGTCTGTTTCTTTGCCAGTACCATGCAGATTTTATCGCTGTAGCTTTGTAGTATAGTTTCAAATCAGGAATTGAGATGCCTCCTGTCTTGCCTTTGTTGTTCAGAATCACCTTTGCTATTCTAGGTTTCTTCTGTTTCCAGATGAATTTTAGGAATGTTTTTTCTAGATCTGTAAGATACAGTATTTTGATGGTATTTTGATTGGGATTGCATTGAATCTGTATAACAGTTTTGGGAGTATGGCCTTTTTCACAATGTTGGTTCTTTCTAACCAAGAGCAATGTCCTTCCTAACCAAGAGCAATATCCTTCCTAACTAAGAGCAATACAAGAGGAATATCCTTCCATTTTCTAATATCCTCTTCAATCTCCTGTTTTAGGGTTCAGCATATAGATCTTTTACATTCTTGGTTAGGTTGATTCCTAAGTATTATTATTATTATTTTTAAAATTTTATTTAAAAAGAAAGCAAAACAGAAAAAAGGGTAGAAATAATACAGAATTTCAAAAAAAAATTAAGAAACCACTACTTGATAAATTACATATTGTCTTCTTAGAAATAGTTGTTCATGTTACAAAATTAAGGCATACAAAGGGAACAAACGGTGAGGCTGTAAACAGTTCTGTTCAACGATCCAACAAAAACTTGGTAATATGGTTATCAATCCCACACACTTAAACATACATGCTGTTATATCCTTTAGCACATTTTCTTTTCCTCCTTTTGCTTTTTAAGTACATTATCTGTTTAGTTATATCATGTTTCAGCTTGCTCAGTACCTTATTGATCTGTTTTGTTGTTGGTATTTCCTTTTTAATCACCTTATATAATTCTGTTGTTTTGTTTTTGAGTTTCTCGTCATCCATGTCACATGGATCAGCTTTGATGGAGTTGGGAGTTTTTGGAGGTATTTTGTTACCTTGTTTTCTCATGTTCTATTGTTTTATTTTTATTTAATTTTCATTAACTTGGAGGTAGTAATATACAACAAAACAGGATGGA
>PVJX010024016.1:0-16129 GCA_004027295.1 Dolichotis patagonum | reverse complement strand
TTAATTGGCACAGAACATCACAGCAGGTCACCAGGACAACAATAATAGGCACCATTGTATATCTTGTTATCTTCAAAATAGTTGTTCTTCTATTAGGTACAGCAAAATCAAAAGAAATACACAACATTATAGAACACATCAAAACAGAAAATTGAATAGAGCAACACCGTTAATCAGAACAAAGCAAAACGGCGATAAAAATATCTGCCTTCAGAGATAGTAGAAGGAAACTCCCCCCACTTGCTGTACCACATATGGTCACCTCCCAAGAGATACCCAGATCCCTCGATCCCGATTGTTAGCGGGGATGGGGGGGTTAGGGGATATGGTATGTTTGATTCTAAGCCGGTGCTCCGGTAGGCAGCAGGCTGGTTACTGGTTGGCTCAGCGCCCTAAGTTCCAACATGGAGTGGATCTCGGGAAACGCTGTTGCTTCTTGTTTCCCTGCCCTGGGGTGACCATGGTTTGCCAGACCACAGTCACTTACCAGGGCGGCAGGCTGGTTACTGGTTGGCTCAGCATCCTAAGTTCCAACATGTTGCGGATCTCAGGAAACGCTGTTACTTCTTGTTTCCCCTCCCTGGGGTGGCTGCAGCTTGCCAGACCACAGTCACTTACCAGGGCGGCAGGCTGGTTACTGGTTGGCTCAGCGCCCTAAGTTCCAACATGGTGCGGATCTCAGGAAACGCTGTTGTTTCTTGTTTCCCCACCCTGGGGTGGCCGTGGCTTGCCAGACCACAGTTACTTACCAGGGCGGCAGGCTTATTACTGGTTGGCTCAGCGACCTAAGTTCCAACATGGCCCTAAGTATTATTTTTTTAGATACCATTGTGAAAGGTGATATTTCCATAATTTCTCTCTTAGTGAGTTTGTTTGTGTACAGGAATGCTATTGATTTTTGAGTGTTGACTTTGTATCCAGCTACACTGCTGAATTTATTACCTCAAGTAGTCTTTTAATAGAGTTTTTGGAGTCTTCTATGTAGAGGATCATGTCATGTGCAAATAATGATATTTTAACTTCTTCTCTTCCTAGTTTTATTCCTTTTATTTTCCCTCTTGTCTGATTGCTCTGGCTAATATTTCTAGAACTATATTAAATAGGAGTGGTGATAGTGGGCATCCTTGTCTTGTTCCTGATTTTAGAGTGAAGGCTTTCCGTTTTTGTCTGTTTAGTGTAATGTTAGCTGTTGGATTGTCATAAATGGCCTTTATGAGATTGAGGTACATACCGTCTATTCTGAGATTCTGTAGGGTTTTTATTATGAACAGGTGTTGGACTTTATCAAAAGCTTTTTCTGTGTCTATTGAAATGATCATGTGATTTTTATTTTTGGCTCTGTTGATGTGGTGTATTACATTTATTGATTTGCATATGTTAAACCATCCCTGCATTCCTGGAATGAATCCCACTTGGTCATGGTATGTAATCTTCTTGATGATTTGCTGCATTCTGTTTGCCAGTATCATATTGAGAATCTTTGCATCAATGTTCATTAGTGAGATTGGTCTATAGTTCTCCTTTTTGGTTGGGTATTTCTCTGGTTTTGGTATCAGGATAATACTTGCCTCCAAAAATGATTTAGGCAGGACTGCTTTCTTTTCAATTTCATTGAAGAGGTTAAGGAGTGTTGGCATTAAGTCTTCTCTAAATTTCTTATAGAATTCAGCTGTGAATCCATCAGGACCTGGGCTTTTCTTTGCTGGTCAGCTTTTAATAACATTTTCAATTTCAGTAGCTGATACTGGGTTATTCAAAATTGTTATATCTTCTTGATTGAGCTTTGGTAGTTCATATGTTTCTAGAAATCTGTCAATTTCCTCTGTGTTTTGCACCCTATGTCAGTAGAGATTTTCACAGTAGCTATTCATGATCTTTTGAATTTCCATGCTATCTGTAGTAATTTCCCTCTTTTCAGTCCTTATTGCATGGATTTGGGTTTTTTTTTCTTTTTCTTGATAAGGTTGGATAGAGGTTTATCAATTTTGTTTAACCTCTCAAGAAAACCAGCTCTTTGATTCATTAATTCTTTGTTTTTTTTTTGTTTGTTTTCAATTGCATTAATTTCTGCTCTAATCTTAACAGTTTCCTCTCTTCTATGAGCTTTGGGTTTGACTTGATCTTCCTTTTCTAGGAGCTTGAGATGTAGCATTAGGTTATTTATTTGTGTTTGTTCCATTTTCTTGATGTGACTATTTATTGCTATGTATTTTCCTCTTAGGGCTGCTTTCATTGCGTCCCATAGGTTACAGTATGATGTGTCTGCATTTTCCTTATATTATGGGTATTGTTTTATTTCTTCTTTAATTTCATCTGTTACCCACTGGTTGTGCAGAAGGTTGTTATTTAATTTCCATGTATTTATGCAGATTTTGCAGTTTTTTTTGCCATTGATTTCCAATTATAGTGCACTGTGATCAGATAGTATGCATGGGATAATTTCACTCCCATGAATTTCTTAAGTAAATTCATTCTAATTTACTTAAGAATGCTGTATGAGTTAATATATGGTCTATTTTAGAGAACGTCCTATGAGCAGCTGAGAAGAATGCACATTCTGATGTGGTTAGGTGGAACACTATAAACATCCATTAAACCCATTCGTTCACAGGTGTGATTCAGTTCTGTTATTTCTTTGCTGACTTTTTGTCTAGTTGATCCCTTTGTGACAATGGGGTGTTAAGTTCTCCTATTACAATTGTGTTCTTGTGTACTTGGTTTTTCATGTCCATTAGTATTGGTCTTGTATAGTTCGGTGCTCCTGTATTTGGTGCATATATATTTATAATTGTTAGTTCTTCCTCTTGTAGTTTTCCACTTACAAGTATGTAGTGGCCTTCTTTATCTCTTTTAATCCTTTTAGGTTTGAAGTTCACTTTGTCTGCAAACAGAAGAGCTACCCCTGCTTTTTTCTGGGTTCCTGTTGCATGGAATACTGTTTTCCATCCTTTAACTTTTAGTCTATGAGGTTTTTTTTTTTTTTTTTTTTTTTTTTACCGGGGATTGAACTCTCGACCTCATGCTTGCCAGGCAGGCGCTTAAGCCACTGAGCTAAATCCCTGGCCCTATGAGTTTGTTTTTGAGTCAGATGTGTTTCTTGGATACAGCATGTTGTGAGGTCCTGTTTCTTGATCCATTCTGCCAACCTACTTCTTTTGATACGTGAATTAAGCCATTTATATTTATTGTTATCATTGATATGTATTGACTTGACTTTGCCATATTATGTTCTTCTGGTTGGTTTCCCACTTTTCTACCTTTTTAAATTTCTTGTCTAGGCTGATGGTTTCTTTCTGTTGTTGCTCTGGAGATTGTGATCATTTTTATCTCTTTCTAGTATGTCTTTCAATACTCCTTCTAGGGTTGTTTTGGTAGATATGAATTTCTTCAGTTGTTCTTTGTCATGGAAGTATCTTGTTTCTCCATTAAATTTGAAAGACAGTTTTTCTGGGTACATCAGTCTGGGCTGAAAGTTGTTGTCTTTTAGGACTTGAAATACTTCACTCCAAACTCGTCTTAACCTGAAGGTTTGTGCTGAGAAGTCTGTCATGATTCTAATAGGCTTTCCTTGATAGGTGATTTGTGTCTTTTCTCTAGCAGCTCTTAGTATTCTGTTTTTATGTTGTATGTCTGAAATCTTAATTATTATATGTCTGGGTATAGATTTATGTTGGTTATGACTATTTGGCATTCTATATGCCTCACTTACTTGTATGTGAGATTTTCCCCCTATGTTTGGGAAATTTTCCATAATTACTTCTGTTAATAGTTTCGTTAAGTCCTTTGCATTGTCTCCTGCCTCCTCTCTGATGCCTATTATCCTTACATTGTTTCTCTTGGTGTCTTCTTGAAGCTGTTGGATTGTCATTTCATGCTGCTTTGTTGTTTTTATAAGTTCTATGTTTTCCTGGTTGCTAATTGTGATCCTATCCTCAAGATCTGAAATTCTATCATCAGCTTCATTTAAATAGTTTTGCCAGTTTACAATAGAGTTTTTTGTTTCTTGGATATCTCTTTGAAACTGTTTCATGGATTCTGCTTGTTTTCTACCTTGTTCAGTCAAGGTTTCAATCAATTTCCCATGCTCCTGTATTTTTTTTTTTTAATCTATTTCTTCCCTGGCTATGTTGAGCAAATCCTTTACTAAGGTTGTTACTTTTGTCTTTACATAAGCCACTACTTCTAATTTGATTTCCTCTATAGCCTCATGGATTTGTTTCTTTACTTCATATCCTATCTTTTCAGAGATTCTGGTGTATGACTTTTAAAGTCCTCCATTTCTCTGTTGTCTGTTCTTACATCTGTGGACTAGATGTTTGATATTGCATTTTGGTTTTTTGTTTTGTCATTTTTCACCATCTGGGCCAATATCTGGTTATTTAGTCCCAATAGTCACAATTGTCATCAGTGTACCTCCTAGGGTCCTACTCTGTGGTTGATGTCCACCCAATTGTTGGGTACATAGTGACCAGAACCTACCGGGTTGTTTTGTCTGGGTGAGGCGCCACCCAGTCTCCCACTGAACCAGCAGTGTCAATCCACCTCAGTTCAATGATTCTGTGCAGCGCTGTGGCGGTGGGGGGGGGAGTAGTGGGCAAGCACGCCCAGCAGCGGGAGCCCGGGCAGAGCATGGTGGTCTCTTCAGCGCAGCACCTTCCTCTGTGCTGCTATGGTTGCATTGAGGGGGCCAGAGGGGCGCAGGCCAGCTCAGCAGCATGAGCTGGGGCAGGGCTGGGGCACTTATTTCATGTGGCGCCTTCCTCTAGGCTGCGGCAGTGGGGGAGGGCAGCAGTGGGCAAGCACGCCCAGCAGCGTGAGCCGGGGCAGAGTCGGTAGTCTTCTCGGTGTGGCACCTTCCTCTGCGCTTGTATGGTGGTGGCGAGGTGGCCGGAGGGGCTCAGGCCAGCTCAGCAGCGCGAGCCAGAGCAGGGCTTGGACACTTACTCCACGTGGTGCCTTTGTGAGGTGTGTTTCTTGAAGGTAACGTATAGTTGAATCTTATTTATCCAGTCTGCCAGTTTGTGTGTTCCCTTTGTTTATGACAGTTTGTTTGTGTTCCCTTAGCACATAAGACAAGGTACTAGGTAGATTGCTTTTACCCTGTTTGTGCCAGTTTGTTTGTGTTCCCTTAGCATGTAAGACTAGGTTCTAGGTAGACTGCTTTTACCCTGTTTGACTGGTATTTAGGCGGGCTAGGGGTCAAAACAGAGAGATGATGAGGAAAAATATAGTAGAAGTGAGGTTGTAAAGCTAAGGATGATCACCTAAGTTTTGGGCAGCTGGAGAAGAGTGCAGAAGAGAAAGAATGAAAGAGAAAGCAATAAAATACTGAAGCAGACCAGATAAAGAAGAGGCAGTATTCATTCACATGAAAGTGGCTTAAAATCAAGAGAGATAGTTCAGGGAAGAGTGAAGGATGAATAGAATAAACAGATATAAGTGTAAGTAATTATTTAGTCAAAAGAAAAACAAAAACAAACTAAAAAATCCCCTAAAAAACAACAAGAAGCCTGCTGGACCATTGTGTCTGTGTTCTGCTGGTCACAGACCAGAGGACTGTTTCTGGTCCTTCGTATTTAGGGCTAAGAGTGGCTTTTGGTGACCATCAAGTGGAGTCTGGTGGCCCCAGCTCTTATCCCTCAGCAGAGTTTTCCCTATCCTGCTTCCCGACTACCGGCAGTCCACGGTGACCACATGACTCTTCCCTTATTAGACTTGAGGTCTTTGGCAGTGAAAGACCTGGGACTGTTCTGGTGTTAGGGTTCACCCTGATCCCTTGGAGGTCAAATGTGGCCCTTGCCCACTTCCATTCTGCATGTCTCTGTGGAATCACGATATCAGTTCACCTCACTCACTCACTGCTGGCTTTGTTGGGGCCCTGGGGATACAGTGTCCTGCTGCTGCTCTGGCTGCGAAGTGCTGGTTGCTGGGGGCTGCTGCAGCCATAATGTGCTCAAAAAGTTTTTTTGGTAGAGTGGTATTAGTATTTTAATTGTAGTTCATGTAGGAATTTGTTTCTGATTGTCTTTGTTAGGCTTTGTACACCAAAAAGCAGTCAATGTTGAAAATTTTGATGGTTTTTTACAAACAATAAATATGAAAAACTCATTTCTTCATTTTGTGATTTTTTTTCTTGTTAAGTACTCACTGTTTAATGTAGTGAAATTCATAAAATTAAAATTAATAATTCATCAATAAAAATATTTTGAAGGGTAAACATGGGTATGATAGATCAACATTTATGCACCTTGATGACAAAATTAGTATTATGCTCCAAGGGCTGTTGGGCTACTCCAAGGATTCCAAGTGCTCCTGCTAATTATTTAGGGCTATTATTGAAAGGCATTACTGATTTCTGCCTTTTTAATTTTTGTGATGTTTGATTCTTTACTAATAGTCATTTGTTAGCTTTCTGCTCCTCTTCATGTGTAGTTTTTCTTTGATGATCATATACAGTGCTGGCTTAGTGGTCATGAATTCCTTTAGTCTCTGCTTGTTTTGGAAGGTCTTTATTTCTCTTGTAATTCTGATAGATAGCTTTATTGGATGTAGTAGTCTAGGTTCATGGTTATTTTCTTTTATAACGTCAAATGCTTTATGTCATGTCCTCCTGACTCAGAGTTTCTGCTCAGAAATCTGTTACTCTAATAGGTTTGCCTTTATAAATAATTCAGCGTTTTCCTCTTGGAGCTTTAATGTCATTTCTTTGTTTTCTACTCTTTCTGTTTGATCTGTGGTATCACATGGTGTTACGGCTTGTGCCTGGATGTCCCCCCAAAGCCTCCTGTGGCCATCGGTCATTGGCGAGGGTTTTCAGAGGTGACTGGATCTAGGTTGTGTGATACTGAGATGGAGGATGTGTGATTAGTCCACTGATTGCCTTGTCATAGATCTGGGTGTGGATAATGGGAAGACCCACCCTTGTGGGGGTGGTACCACCCCAAGGGTAGGCAGCCTGGCAGGCTTATGCTGCTGCTTCTTTCCTTCTTTGCTGCCTTCTGCCCACCATGAAGTTTCTCCGGCGATGACCCTCTGCCATGCAACCCTGTCTTACAGCCAGCCGCCTATGACTGAAACCTTTACAAACTGTGAGCTACAATGAATCTTTCCTCTTTTAACTTTGGTGGTGGGTATTTTTGTCTCAGCAATAATGAAAGGACCTAATACACATGGGGGGGATTCTTTTCTGTCATGTCTGTTTGGAGTTTTAAATGCCAGGATAAAAGGTTTAGTTTGAGTCTTCGTTTCTTTCAGTTCATGTTTTGCTAGCTACATTACTTTGGGCCTAAGGCAAAGCAGAACAGCATGGCAGAAGGGTATGTGGAAGCTATGGAGCTTACCTCTTGGTGCCAGACAGCTGTGCTAGTGGACTTCCTCCTTCTGCTTAATTTAATTACATTGATTAATTAATTTCTGTTGTTTTGAGACAAAGTCTTGTTGTGTAGTTCAGGCTGGTCTTGAACTCACTTTGGAGCCTAGGCTGGCCTCAAGACAATCCGCCTGCCTCAGTTTTTCAAGTGCTGGGATTATAGGCATGTGCCACCGTGCCTTCCTTTTTTGCTTTAGTTCTTAGCCCTCACCTTAACTGGATTGGATTACTCACCTTAAGGGAGGGTGTCTCTATTGAGTTTACTGTTCCACATACCAGATGTCTCTGGAAAAATCCTCAGAAACGTCAAAAGTGTTCTTTATTAATTTCCTAGACATTTGGCAGTACAAACAAGTTAAAAGCTAATCATTGCAGTTTTTCATTACATTTATATCTTGTTATCACAAATACAGTACTTTTATATATTGATAATCTTTTAAAAATGCATATATCTAATGAGTATTAAGAAAGGGAAAAAGAACAACCTTTGACTTTTGTTTTTCTGATCCTTTAAAAGATTGTTCCTGGAGATAGGTTTTAGCAATGCAAAAGAAAATTAAATGATACTGAGTACTAGACTTCTTTTGCATGTCATTTTGAAAGTAGTAAGATATTAGTAAGGTAACCTAATACCAGGTATTAGGTATGTTTTTGGAAATTGTTTATAAAGCAATAATTTGTAAAGTAAATAATGTTTCTTTAGTTGTTTCAATAAGTTATTTCTTTTTTTAAATTTTATTTTAAAGGGGGTAAAATTAAACACAACAAAACAGAACAGAATGGGACATAAGAAAGCATAAATTTCAAAGCCAGACAACCAGAGATCTTCACTATCTGTCATATTGTCTCTTGTTTTCTTCCAAATGGTTGTCCTTATCTTTGCATATGGAGAGCTCATACTAAATACCATAGCCAATCTTTTCACAAGATGTGTAGTTCACTGGTTCCCACTTGCTAAGCAGGGGGAGATAGAGGGGGGGACACGGGATGGGGGTCAGGATGACATGAGATGTCTGATTCTCAGCCCACATGCAGGCAGGATCACAGTCGCCCCTCAGAGATGGGAAGAGTTCCTTGTTCTCCCGGCACCCCAAGTCAACTGCGCGGTGCAGGTCCTGTTACGCCAGGGTCTCTCTCCTTCAGGCCACCAAAAGTCTGCCACACTCACAGCTGCCCCCCCAGAGAGGGGTGGAGCTCCTTGTTCTCCTGGCACCCTGAGTCAACCAAACCATGCAGGTCCCGATGTGCCAGGGTCTCTCTCCTTTGGGCTGCCGAAAGTTTGCCACACTCTCAGCTGCCCCCCAGAGAGGGGAGGAGCTCCTTGTTCTCCCGGCACCCCGAGTCAACCACACAGTGCAGGTCCCTATGCGCCAGGGTCTCTCTTCTTCAGGCCACCAAAAGTCTGCCACACTCTCAGCTGCCCCCAGAGAGGGGGGGATTTCCTTGTTCTCCTGGCACCCCGAGTCAACTGTACCATGCAGGTCCCGATGTGCCAGGGTCTCTCTCCTTTGGGCTGCCGAAAGTTGGCCACACTCTCAGCTGCCCCCCCAGAGAGGGGAAGAGCTCCTTGTTCTCCCAGCACCCGGAGTCAACTGCACAGTGCAGGTCCCGAGGTGCCAGGGTCTCTCCCCTGCAGGCCCCCTAAAGTCCGCCATACTCACCTGCTATTTCTTTCTGATGAATTGACCATTCCATTTCCAAAGTTCTGAAATGGCCAACAGACCACAGAAAGAATTCTCTTTAGGCTCATGTTTGAAACCAGCAGCTACAGCGATCTGCTGGCCTTGCTTCAGGGCCACAACAAGTTATTTCTTGTAATAAACTTTCTCAGTAATCTTATAATTGAATCATGTTTAAGAAAATTACATTGAAAGCAGTATCTGAAGATTTATACATCTTTCAGTTAATACAGAAATAACTTTTTGTAAGACTATATCTTAATTTACTGTAGGTATTTTATGAGTATTGGCTTTTGGGACCTGTTTTCAAAGCTGACTTCAAGAGAATTTTTGGCTATATGTATTTTAGCTGACAAATATCAGGTGATTAATGCCTTGTAATTACCTAGCATTGTTTTTTCTTTTATATTAGTTTGGTAGTGGTATCACTTGCATTATTTTTCTTTGTTGATAGTTCCTTGTTTCAAACAATTTTGAGAAGGTTACGTGATTGTCTAAGATAATGTGGTAGAACTTAGGATTCCTTTTCTAGCACTTACTCCCTCATTTCTCCTTTCTCCCTTTCCTTTTGTTTTTGTGAATAATTTTGCTATGGACATTCTTTACTTGTCTTTTTCCAGGAACTAAATGAATATCCTAGTGATGGAAGCAAAAATCATACTACAGTCATGTGTAGACAGTTGCTTGTTTGTTCTAAAAGGAAACTCATTTAATAGTCATGAAATATACAGGGACTGTTAATCAACATCCTTTTGTTTTATGCAAAACTGGGTTTTGGAATTTATTTTAGTTTTGTGTTTGTAAAATTCATCTTTTATACCTTTGTACTGAGCACTTTCACTGTGTATCTGTAGGACAGATGTGGTCTGTGGTGTGTATTTGTTTTCTCAAGAGCTCATAATTCCAAAATTTAGGTCATTATGGCCTTTATTTTTTTACTAATATATGTTTTTTATGTAATGCTTTATAATGCATCTTAATTTCTTTTTCATTCCCTTTTCCTTACTTCTCTCTTCCCTCCCCTCCATCCCTTGATCCTTTTCTTTTTAATTCAATTTGCACTTAAATTGTAGCATTATCAAGGTGAATACTGAACATCATAAACAAAACAGTACCAAAGCTTTTATAGGAAAATGGAGGCAACTAGAGACCATATGCATAAGTGAAATCAAACTTGCATATATAAACATTGTCTTGCCTCCCTAGTGTAAGAAACTAAGAGAGTAAATAAGATACAAAATGTGCAATAAATATTGAGAAAAGGAAAGAAACCATTCAAAAGGAAAGAACCACTGGGCTGGGGGAAAAAAGAAAAGAAGAAGAGAAAAGGAAAATAAATTGTGTGTGTGTGTCTATATATATGTATATATGTTTATGTCTATGTCTATGTATATGTGTATATGTATATGTAGCTAACATAATTATACTACTAATTTCTTTTAGTTCATTGAAAAGATTGGTCTGTGCTTATATTGTTTGATCAATTTTGCATGCCTATATCTTGTAATCTGGCCAACTACTTTGTTTTTAAATTTTTTTTATTTTAAAGGCAATAAAACAAAAGAGAACAGAACAAAGCAAATCAGAACAGAACAATGCAAGCAACACAGCACTTCACAACAAGACAACTGGATATCAACAGTAGCTACCATAATGTCTCTTTTCTTCAAACTAGTTGAGCATACCTTCACATACAATAATAGCAAACATAACAAAATAGTATAAAACCATTCAAGAGAATGAAAGCAAGACTTCAAAATCAAATAACAGGAGGTGAACAATGGCTACTATAATAAAGATTTGTTTATACTATCATACATAATAAAATCAAATAAGACACAACAGGTTAGAACCAATCAAAACAGAGAAACAAAAGCATGGTAGGACTTCGAAACAAGATGATAGTAAATGAACAATGGCTACCATAATGTCTTATTTTCTTCAAAATAGCTGTTCATACCTTCACACATAATAAAATCAAACAAAACAGAATAAAACCAATCAAACCAATAAGACTTCAAAGCAATATAATAGGAAACCATGATTATTATAAAATATTCAGAATAGCTGCCCCTACCATCTGACAGCATAAAATCTAACAAAACAAGACAGAACAAAGCCAAACTTAACAAAATTGTGTAAACAATGCGAGAGTTCAAGATAAGACAATAAGAAATTGACAGTAATTTCCACCTTTCCCTCCCAGGTGTTTCCTCCCCTTCGCTCTTACATTAACTATTTTGCTTTTGGATTCCATTAACTCCTTCTGTTTTTTATGCTAGAGTTCATACATATGAGTTCAAACTGTTTCAGCCATGAACATGATCTCCAGTTGTGTCCATTTACCTACTGGAGCCTTGGGTAGCTTTCCATTGCATGAAAATACCATACCCTTCTTATCTATTCTGCGGTTAATGGGCAAGTTACTCTTGCTTTTTTTTTTTTTTTTTGGTCTCCTGTCACATGGAACAATTGTTTTCTCTTCTTTGATTTGCAATCTATGAATTTCCTTTCAGATGTGTTTCTTGTATACAGTATATCAATGGATCTTGTTTCTTGATCCACTCTCCCTGTGTTTCTTTTTATTGCTGACCTGAGGCCATCTACATTAATGGTTACCACCAGCATACATTGGTTTGTCTCTGCGCTGCTATCCTCCCATTGTTGGCCCTCCTCTTTCCCCCTTCATTCAGTTTGCCTGTATTGTTTGGCAATCTTTCTCTGCTGCTGTTCCTGGAATCACGATCATATTTATCTCTCTCTAGAATATTCTTTAGCACTCTCTGTAGGGCTGGTCTGGTAGTCATGAATTCCTTCAGTTGTTTTTTTATCATGGAAGTATCTTATTTTTCCATCAATTTTGAAAGATAGTTTTGTTGGGTAGATCAATCTGGATTGGAAGTTGTTTTCTTTTAGGGTTTGAAACACTTCACTCCAGAGTCTTCTTGACTTGATGGTTTATGTTGACAAGTCTACTGTGATTCTGATGGGTTTTCCTTTATAGGTGATCTTTCTCTTTTCTCTAACAGCTTTTAATATTCTGTTCTTGTGCTGAATTTCTGGGATCTTGATTATTATATGTCTGGATGTAGATTTACTTTGGTTATGACTAGTTGGAGTCCTATATGCCTCACTTATGTGCATGCCAGATCCATGTCCCATGTTTGGGAAGTTTTCTGCTATTACTTCTGTGAATATCCTTTTAATTTCATTTGTGTTGACCCCTGTTTCTTCACCAACACCTATGGCTCTTAAATTTTGCTTCTTTGCATCATCTTGCAGCCATTGAGTTGTTATTTCCTGATTTCGTGTTATTTTTAAGAGATCTTTCCTTTCATGATCACTAGCAATCCTATGTTTAAGGTTTGAGAGTCTATCTTCAGTCTCTTTCAAGTGGTTTTGCCAGCTTTTGATTGACATTTTAATTTCTTGCATCTGTCTTTGAATGTTTCATGCATTGTAATTCCTTTCTACATTCATTTTTTCCTATGCTCCTCTTTATTGTCTGTGTCTTCTTTAGACCTGCTGAACAATTCTTTCAGTATGTTTACGATTTCTTCTTTTAGCTGAAACATTATTTCTGATTTGACTGCCTTTACAATCTCATGATGTTGTTTCCTTACTTCAGTTGCTATCCTCTCAGAGATTTCAGGTGTGTGACTTCTGTTTTCTTCCATGACTCTATCTCCCAGACTTATTCTGTGTGGGCTAGAGGCCTCAGTTTGCCTTTTGCTCTTTCGTCTTGATATTCTCCTGGGTTCCTCCCAACAAGCTGGTTGTGGGGTCCCAGGCACTTCCCACATTGGCTGCCGCTAAGCAGGGTAGGGGGATGGGACAGGCATCTGGGGTCCTCTAATTCCAGATTTACAGGGAGGTAGTAGGGTGTGGAGTGGGCTTCTCCAGACTATGCAGCTACACTGGGACGTCACTGATGATCAGGGGTGCATGGAGGTGGGGCTGCTTCTCTCAGCCTGTGTGTCTACAATGGGACTCCCACAATGGTGGTGGCCACACAGGGGTGTGTTTGTCTGATTCTGCTAGTGGGTGATGGCTGTCTGAGGGAACCAAGGGCCTCCAATGGTGGCCTAGGGATGCACAGGGCTTACCTGGCGGTGTGTCCCTGCTCCTGCTGGCCTGCAGGAAGGAGCCTTCTGGTGTCCGCTCCCTGAAGGTGAAGGTGGATCTGCTGGTTCTCTCTGCCCACACTGGCCACCTGTAGGACGTGGCCTTTTGGTGGTGGCGCACAGCAGGCAGAGGTGGATCTGTCTGTCTCCTTTGGCCCATGCTGGGCACGTGGAAGAAGGGGCTTTCTGGTGGCGGTGCCTGGAGGACAGAGGTGGGTCTTCTTCTGGTTCTCTCTGCCCGTGCTGGGTGTGCGGAGGAAAGGGCCTTCCAACGGTGGGTGCCCTGCAGGCAGTGGTGGGTCTTCTGGTTCTCTCTGCCTGTGCTGGGCACGCGCCTGAGCAACCACTTTGAAAACAACAATATGCAATGTATTAGCCATTGTCAATTTCCTATTACCCCGTTTTGAAATCATTGTATTTGTTTGTTGTCTCTTTTAAAATAAAGTAGTTTAATGCAATATGACTGTTTTTGTTTATCTAGAACTGCTCTTTATTTTTTGATTTTTCAGTTCTTGAATTACTTTGTAGTTTTGCAGACTGTGGGTCACTGAGGTCATATTCCGTAGGAAAGCGAATTCTGTCAGTTGCTAGTTTTCCCATGATATAATTGTTCCACTGTAATGTTGTGAGTTTGCATTTTCAGCAACATTGGAAATTTGTGTAAGTGATATTTTCTTAAGAAAAAACAGTAAAAATAGTTGTTTTATCACTGAGGTTTATTGCACAGACAGCATAGATTATGGGAAGTTCACAGCAGGGACACGGCCCAGTGTGAAGAACACTAGCTCAAGGATTGTCAACTTTGAAAGTTCATATTAAAAACTGAGTAATTGACTGCTACTTTTTACCATTGATTCAGTAATTAACAGGGACATCTTAATTCTGACTATATCAATACAGAAAGGCTTTATAGAAAATTTACTGTTACTATTTTTTATATCATTTTTTCTATGGATAAGAGATGTGAAGAATTTTACCCTAAGCAAGTCTTATGTCACAGTAAAATGAAATGATGTATGCAGCTCCATGTAGGAAGTGAATCGGAATTACTCAATAATGACAGTTAATTTTTTATCTTTTCAGTGTAAAGGGAAAAAACTATTAGGTTAGGATTTCTTTTTTTTTTTTTTTGGTACTGGGGATCAAACTCATGACCATGTGCTTGCAAGGCAGGCACTTATGCCACTGAGCTAAATCCCCAGCCCTAGGTTAGGATTTCTTTGCAGTTGAGTTGTATGGTCTTGGAAAAGTTTTGTCACCTCACTGAAATTATGATTCCTTGACTACAAGAAAGTGAAGATAATACTTACTTAAAAGAGTTGTTAGAAGATTTAAAAAATACAAATTGTTTATATTGAGTTTTGCACAAAGTATGTACTCAATTAAGTTTATTTTTTATCTTCCTTCCCTTTAACCCAGCATTTTTTTCCTGCCATCAAAATCTTTTATAATCATGTTGAGTTGAAATGACATTTTGTTAGTTTTTATAATCCCTAATGCTGACATACTATTGTCTTCAAGAATTTTCTTCCTTCACACATGTGGTATTTCATTTCTTGTTCTATTGTTTTCTACTTTACTGAATCATTCAGGGCAAAAACAAAGGTTCCTCAAGGAAGCCTCATTGGCTTGTTCAGGGGATGCTTTTTACTTCCTGTTTTTGTTTTAATTCACTGTTTCAATTTAAACAAATTGTATGAACTTTTTCAGACTTCAGTTTCTCATCTGAAGAAATGAGTATCATACTAATTAATGAATCGTAGGTATCATTAGAATAGTAAATTCTTATTTTTCCTTTATTTGAAAATACTTAGAAAAATATGTACGTAATAATCAACTATCATTGTAAAAGTAGTTTTTTTCTTTTTGATGTATTTTTGGTAGTTGTGAAGACTAAAAATTCTGTTTTGATGATGGAAAAACAAAGCTCTGTAATGAATTTGGTTGAGTGACATTAAAATGAAGAGGAACAGTATTCAAGAGACAACACATTGTTTTTACAGATTATTTCTATTTTATTTTTTCACTTTTTAAAGTTGGTTTTGCAGATTAATGAATTTGGCAGATTCTTACAAATACTTCATAGTTTCTTTCCATGCCTTTGCCCCACCTTTCCACTAGTATCATGTTTTTGGTAGAGTTTCAATGTGTATAGTTTGATCGTATCCATCCACCCTATTACCTGCCCTTACACCCCATCTTGCTCCGTCTTGTCTAATAATAGTCTCCCTTTTACTTTCTTAACATCATTTTTAGATTCCACATATGAGGGAGACCATTGCAGTGTTTGTTGTTTTTCTCAGTCTGGCTTATTTTGTTCAGCAGGATGGTCTCCAGATCTACCTGTTTTTTGCAAATGACAGACTTTTGTTCTTTATGGGTGAACAATACTCCACTCTGTATATGCACCACAGTTGCTTTATTCATCTCTTGATGAGCACTTAGGCTGGTTCCATATCTTAGCTTTTGTGAATTGTGCAACAATAACTGTGAGTATGCAGGTACCTCTACATTGTGCTGACTTGGCTTCAGATATTTACCAAGAAGTGCTGAAGCTGGATTAAATGGAACTCTAGTTTTGGTTTTTAGAGAAACCTCTATACTGATTTCCACAGTGGGTGGACCAATTTACATTTCCACTAGCAGTTTAGAAGGGTTCGTTCCTTTTTCTCTGCATGCTTGCCAGCATTTATTGACTTTTTTGTATTCTTAATGCTAGTCATTCTGACTGGGATGAGGTGGAATGTAAACGCAGTTTTTTGATTTGTATTTCTTGAATGGCTAAAGATGTTGAATATTTTTTAATCTACTTATTGACCATTTGCACTCCTTGTTTTGGAAAATGTTCAGATGATTTGCCCATTTATTGATTGGATTATTTGATTTTTTGGATTAAGTTTTTTGAGTTCTTTATGTATTCTAGATATTATCCTCTGTTGGAAAAGTAGTTGGCAGAG